>ML400547.1:0-11746 GCA_005239525.1 Nicotiana knightiana | reverse complement strand
TTTGGTCTGACCAATGCCCCAGCAGTGTTCATGCAATTGATGAACAGTGTATTTCAGCCATATTTGGATTCTTTCGTTATTGTGTTCATTGATGACATCCTGGTGTATTCTCGTAGCCAGGAGGAGAATCCTCGGCATTTGAGAGTTGTATTGGAGATATTGAGAGAGGAGAAACTTTATGAAAAGTTCTCCAAGTGCGAGTTTTGGCATGGCTCAGTAGGATTTTTGGGGCACGTGGTGTCCAGTGAGGGTATTTAGGTGGATCCGAAGAAGATAGAGGCGGTGCGGAGTTGGCCCAGACCGTCCTCATCTATAGAGATTAAGAGCTTTTTTGGTTTGGCGAGCTATTACCGTCACTTTGTGGAGGGGTTTTATTCTACTGCTTTTCCCTTGACCAAATTGACCCAAAAGGGTGCTCCGTGCAACTGATCAGACGAGTGTGAGGAGAGCTTTCAGAAGCTCAAGGCTACTTTGACCACAACTCCAGGTTCTTATACCGTTTATTGTGATTCCTCGAGGATATGCATTGGTTGTGTCTTGATGCAGGAGGGTAGGGTGATTGCCTACGCCTCGCACCAATTTAAGACCCATGAAAGAATTATCTGGTGCATGATCTTGAGTTAGCGGCCATTGTTCACGCCTTGAAGATTTGGTGTCATTATTTATATGTGGTTCATTGTGAGGTATTTATTGATCACCGTAGTCTGCGACATCTGTTTAAGCAGAAGGATATGAATTTGCATCAGCAGAGATGGTTGGAGCTTCTCAAGGACTATGATATCACTATTCTATACAATCTGGGAAAATTCAATGTAGTGGCCGATACCTTGAGTCGCCGAGCAGAGAGTTCGGGGAGTCTAGCATATCTTCCAGCAACGGAGAGACCTTTAGCACTTGACGAGATTGGATATATCAGAGCCTAGTCGGGTGTTGGCTTGCATGATCTCCAGGTCTTCTCTTTATGACCGTTAGAGAGCGCTAATATGATGACCCACACTTACTCGTTCTTTAGGATAGGGTCCGACGAGGTGATGCAAGGGATGCAGCTATTGGTGATGATGGTGTGATGAGGATGCAGGGTCGGATATGCGTGCCCAATATAGATGGGCTTCTGGAGTTGACTCTTGAGGAGTCCCACAACTCGCGATATTCCATCTATCCGGGTGCCGCAAAGATTTATCAGGATCTGATACAGCATTATTGGTGGAGGCAGATGAAGAAGGATATTGTTGGATTTGTAGCTCGGTGTCTCATCTGTCAGCAGGTAAAGTATGAGCACTAGAGACTGGGTGGATAGCTTCAAATGTTGGACATTCTGGAGTACAAGTGGGAGCGGATCACCATGGACTTTGTAGTTGGACTTCCACTGACATCGAGGAAGTTAGATGCTATTTGGGTTATTGTGAATCGGTTGACCAAGTCCGCACACTTCATTCCTAATGGTACTACTTACACTTCAGAGCAGTTAGCTGATATTTATATCCGGGAGATTATTCGGCTGCATGGTGTTCTAGTTTCCAGCATTTCTGATAGAGGTACTCAGTTCACATTGCTGTTTTGGAGGGCTGTGCAGCGGGAGTTGGGTACTCAAGTTTAGTTGAGCACTGCTTTTCATCCTCAGACGGACGGCAGACGGAGTGCACTATTCAGATATTGCAGGACATGTTGCGTGCTTGTGCCATTGATTTTGGGGGTTCATGGGACCAGTTTCTACAGCTCGCGTACTTTGCATATAATAATAGTTATCTGTCGAGTATTCATATGGCTTCGTACGAGGATTTATATAGGAGGAGGTGTAGATCTCCGGTGAGGGCTAGACTCTTGGGTATAGATTTGGTGCAGGATGCTTTATATAAGGTGAAGTTGATTCAGGAGCGGCTTCGCACGTCGCAGTCTAGGAAAAAGAGTTATGCGTACAGGAAGGTTCGTCATGTATCTTTCATGGTTAGGGAGAAGGTTCTGCTGGAGGTGTCACCCATGAAGGGTGTTATGCGGTTTGGGAAGAGGGGCAAGTTGAGCCCTCGGTTCATTCGGATTTTTTGAGGTGATTCAGAGGGTAGGAGATGTGGCTTATAGACTTTATTTGCCACCTAGCTTCTCGAGTGTGCATCCAGTATTTCATGTTTTCATGCTTCAGCACGATTCAGTTAGAGGGTGATATGACTTATGATGTGGAGTTAGTGGCTATTTTGGATCGGCAAGTTCGAAGGTTGAGGTCAAAGGATATAGATTCAGTTAAGGTGCAGTGGAGAGGGTAGCCAGTGGAGGAGGCTACCTGGGAGACTTGAGAGGGAGATGCGGAACAGATATCCACACGTATTTGAGACTCCATGTATGTTTCTAGACTCGTTCGCGGACAAACGTTTGTTTAGTGGGAGATTGTAACGACCCGATCGGTTGTTCCAAGAGGCTTTGCCCCATTTTCCCCATTTCTATTTCATTATATGTGGTTCGGCTCTATTATTTTGTGTCGGGTTGGTTGGCTTGCGTTCGGAGTGATTTTGGAGATTAATGAGACACTTAGTATCTTAATTTGGTGAGTTTGTTGGAAAATTCAACCGCAGGTTGACTTATGGGTAAAGGATCTCAAGTTAGTATTTTTATGGTTCGGATAGCTTCGTTAGGTGATTTCGACTCAGGAGTGGGTTCGGAATGTAAATTGGAAGTCCGTGGTAGAATTAGGCTTGAATTGGCGAAAGTTGGAAATTTGACGATTTTGGTCGGCAGTGGAAAATTTAATATCGAGGTCGGAATAGAATTCTGGAAGCTGGAATAGGTTCGTAGTATAGTTTGGGATGTGTGTGGAAAATTTAAGGTCATTCGGATGAGGTTTGGTATGTTTCGGCATCGTTGGCGAACTTTGGAAGTTTAGGAATCTTTAGGCTTGAATTCGGGGTTTAATTTTGCATTTCAATGTTGTTTTGATCGATTCGAAGGTTCGACTAAGTTTATGATTTATGGGATGTGTTAGAATGTTTTTTTGAGGTCCCAAGGGTCTCGGGTGAGTTCCGAGTGGTTATCGGATCAATTCTTGGCTTTAGAAGTTGGCAGGTTTTTCGGTGTTCTGTTGCAGTGAATTCCTTCTTCGCGTTCGCGAGAAAGCTATCGCATTCGCGGAGGGTTATTGAGAGTTGAGGATTTTTTTCTCCCTGTTCGCGAAAGAAAGGCTCCGAACTCGAAGGTTTGAGTGGAGTATGCATCGCGGACACGCTCGAGTTATCGCATTCGCAAAGAGGAGTAACGCATATGGGGACCCCAGGTTTTTGGTATACGCGTTCGCGAGGAGTGGGCCACATTCGTGATGTTTAAAGATTGTAAAGCATCGCGTTCTCGAAGCTGCGGNTTCGCGAAGAAGAAAATCTGGGCAGCAGTATTTAATTCCAAAACCGAGGTTTGAGTCTATAATTCAAAAAATTAATAGAGAGCTCGGGAGAAGGCGATTTTAGAGAGGATTTTCAGAGCAATGATTGGGGTAAGTGTTCTTCATTTAATTTTTGTTAAAATACATGATTGTGCCTTGATTTTGTCATCTAAATTGGGAATTTGGGGTAAAAATAGAAAAGTTCTTGAGCGAGTAATTTGGGGATTTGAGGGACCAAATGAGGTCGGATTTTGTTGATTAGTATGGGTAGACTCGTCAGTGAATAAGGATTCTAGTTATGTAAATTTTTTCAGATTCCGAGACGCGGTCCAGGGGGTCGGGTTTGACTAATTTCGGGAATTTTGATTTAATTTGATAATTTTCGTGTGGGCTTTGTTCCTTTAGCATGTATTAATGTTATGATACTGATTTTGGATAGATTCGGGGCGATTTGAGGCCGAGTCGAGCGGTATGGGGATTTTGGCACATATAGTTCCTGCAAACAGACTTTTGACCAAAGATATTCGAAGACTAGAAGATACATGTATCAGATTAGTGTCGAAAATTCAAAGGCATTGTTGGCTTGTTCTTAGGCTATGTCTTCACTAGTTGAGCCTATTAAGGCTACCCAATATGAGGATGAACTATTATGAAAATACAGATATGAGGCCTTAGCTGGTAAAAGCAGGGATATGATCGTTGAAAGTGATTATGTGCTTCGAATGGAGAACATGCTATGTGTAGCAGATGTAGATGGGTTGAGACATTCTATTCTTGAAGAAGTCCATATATCTAAATACACCATACATCATGGATCCACAAAAATGTACCATGACCTGAAGTAATTTTATTGGTGGGAAGGTATGAAGAAAGATGTTGCTAACTTTGTTTCTAGTTGTTTGACTTGTCAGCAGGTCAAGGCTGAGCATCAGCGACCCACATGATTGTTACAACAAATTGAGATTCCAGATTGGAAATGGGAAAGAATTACTATGGATTTTTTCACTGGTCTACCACGAACCCTTAAAGGTTATGATTCAACACACTTTTTGCTAGTGAAGACTACATATGGTGGAGTGAGGTATGCACATATACTTATGAATGAAATTGTTCGACTTCACGAAGGTCCAGTATACATCATCTCTGATAGAGGATCACAGTTCACTTCACGCTTCTGGAAATCTTTTCAAGAAGCATTGGGTACACGAGTAGATCTTAGCACTGCATTTCATCCACAGACAGACGGGCAGTCTGAATGTACTATACAGATCTTGGAGGATATGTTGAGAGATTGCATTCTTGAGTTTGGAGGTAGGAGATGCTTATCTACCTTTAGCTGAATTTTCTTACAACAATATCTTCCAGTCCAGTATTCAAATGGCACCGTATGAAGCATTGTATGGTAGAAGATTTCGTTCTCCTATTGGATGGTTTGAAGCTAGTGAGACTAACTTATTGGGACCTGACTTAGTACAAGAAGCTATGGACAAAGTCTAGTTGATCAGACAGAGATTGCTTACAGCTCAAAGTAGACAAAAATCTTACGCGGATAAGAGAAGAAGTGATTTAGTGTTCACAGTTGGGGACAAAGTGTTCCTACGAGTCTCTCCTATGAAAGGTGTGATGCGGTTTGGGAAAAGAGGCAAGCTGAGACCCAGGTTTATAGGACCGTATGAGATACTAGACCGAGTGGGAGTGGTGGGTTATCGTTTGGCACTTTCTCCTGGGTTGTCCTTTATTCATCTAGTTTTTCATGTCTAATGCTAAGGAAATGTATACCAGACTCACCTCAGGTGCTTGAGAACCTGCTATACCGCTTGATGAGCAGTTTTCTTACAAGGAGGAATTGATGGCTATTGTTGATAGGCAATCAAGAAAGCTACAGTCAAAAGAAATTGTGTTCGTGAAAGTCTTATGGAGAACTCATACTGTTGAAGAAGCTACATGGAAATAGAAGATGCTATGCGAGTAAGGTATCCTCATTTATTTCAGTCTACATGTACGTACCTGAGCTAAATTCGGGGACCGAATTTCATAAGGTGGGGAAGATGTAATACTCTATATTTTTTAATAAAGGTGTATTGGTATTATCATAATAATAATAATAATAATAATTATTATTATTATTATAAGAAACAAAAAAAAACAAAAAATGAAACTAAATAAAGAAAACAAAACAGAGAAGAAAGAATACAAGTGGGCTTATTGGGACCTGACTTAGTACAAGAAGCTATGGACAAAGTCTAGTTGATCAGACAGAGATTGCTTACAGCTCAAAGCAGACAAAAATCTTACGCGGATAAGAGAAGAAGTGATTTAGTGTTCACAATTGGGGACAAAGTGTTCCTACGAGTCTCTCCTATGAAAGGTGTGATGCGGTTTGGGAAAAGAGGCAAGCTGAGACCCAGGTTTATAGGACCGTATGAGATACTAGACCGAGTGGGAGTGGTGGGTTATCGTTTGGCACTTTCTCCTGGGTTGTCCTTTATTCATCTAGTTTTTCATGTCTAATGCTAAGGAAATGTATACCAGACTCACCTCAGGTGCTTGAGAACCTGCTATACCGCTTGATGAGCAGTTTTCTTACAAGGAGGAATTGATGGCTATTGTTGATAGGCAATCAAGAAAGCTACAGTCAAAAGAAATTGTGTTCGTGAAAGTCTTATGGAGAACTCATACTGTTGAAGAAGCTACATGGAAATAGAAGATGCTATGCGAGTAAGGTATCCTCATTTATTTCACTCTACATGTACGTACCTGAGCTAAATTCGGGGACCGAATTTCATAAGGTGGGAAAGATGTAATACTCTATATTTTTTAATAAGGGTGTATTGGTATTATCATAATAATAATAATAATAATAATTATAAGAAACAAAAAAAAAAAAACAATGAAACTAAATAAACAAAACAAAACAGAGAAGAAAGAATACAAGTGGGCTTAAGTCACAAGGGTTAGAAACAAAATCTGCCAAATTGAAAAGGGGCAAGGGGAAAAGGACGAAGCATTCTGCTCAAGAAAACGAAAAAAAAGCAGAGAAGGAAATAAAAATAAAAGAAGAAAAGAGAGGAAGAAGAACCAAGATTTGGACGAAGGGTTTAAGAATAATTGAGGCTTGAAATGGGAAGTATTGAAGTTCTCCTTTGACTCAAGAGGTTAACCTTCTTCTTCTCATCTGTTGAATTATTTCACTGCATCAATGCAATTTCATGTAGTACAAAAGAATTCAATATCAACTTTTTCTTATAAAAAAATACAATTACGATTGAGATAATTAGACTATAAAGGTTTGGTTTAAGCACTGATAGATCTAATTTTAGAGGAATAAATTATACTAATAGTTTGAAATTGATAGAATTATGGACTAGTTCTATGATTAAATATAAATTCACCAACTATGACTCAAACATGAACCCCGATGATTGAGTATTCTAATCTAGTGATGGATTTAGCCTAAATGAGGAAATTAACATGAGATCAATATTATGTAATTATAGATCGATTGGAGGAATTTGTACGAATTGCTCGAGGATTGGCCTCGAGGATTGGCCTTCGAGCAGTACTGATGCAGGACGGTAGGGTGATTTTCTACGCCTCCAGGCAGTTGAAGGTGCATGAGAAGAATTATCCGGTTCATGACCTCGACTTAGCAGCGATGGTCCACGCCCTGAAGATTTGGCGTCATTATTTGTACGGTGTTCCATGTGAGATTTTTACGAGTCACCGGAGTTTGCAGCACTTGTTCAGGCAGAAGGAGCTGAATTTGCTCCAGTGGAGATGGTTGGATTTACTAAAGGACTATGACATCACTATATTATACGACCCTGGGAAGGCTAGTGGTGGCCGACTCCTTGAGTCGCCGGGCGGAGAGTTTGGGGAGTTTGGCATATCTTCCGGCAGTTGAGAGGTCCTTGGCCTTAGATGTTTAGTCCTTAGCCAGTCAGTTCATGAGATTGAATCTTGCAGAGCCTTTCCGGTTTTAGCTTGTGTGGTGGCTCGGTCTTCTCTTTATAATCGCATTCGAGAGCGCCAGTATGATGATCCCCACCTTTTGGTTCTTCAGGACAGGGTTCGGCGAGGTGACACCAGGGATGTGACATAGGAGATGACGGTGTGATGAGGATGCAGGGTCGGATCTGTGTGCACAATGTAGATGGGCTTTGGGAGGTAATTCTTGAGGAGGCCCATAGCTCACGGTATTCCATTCATCTGGGTACCGCGAAGATGTACCAGGATCCGTGACAACACTATTGGTGGAGAAGGATGAAAAAGGATATAGTGGAGTTTGTGGCCAAGTGTCTCAACTGTCAGAAAGTCAAATATGAGAATCAGAGGCCAGATGGGTTACTTCAGTAGATTGAGCTTCCAGAGTAGAAGTGGGAGCGGACCACCATGGACTTTGTGGTTGGACTTCCTCGGACCTTGAAAAAGCCTGATGCTTCAGGTATGTCTCTATACTCGTTCGAGGACGAACAATTCACTGAAGAGAGAGAGAATGTGATGACCCGGTCGATCGTTTTGAGAGTTACCGCCCCAATCCCCTAATAAATTCTTTCCCCACTTTTATATCTGCTTATGGGACTTGTCAGAATGATTAGTTGTGAAATTCAGAGAGTTTTTGGCAGCATAGTCCCTATATATGAGTTTAAACTTTAAAAATTGGACCGTAGTTAAAACTGTATGAAGACGAATCCGGAATGGAATACCGTCAACTCCTCTAGCTTCGTTGGGTGATTTCAAGGTTAGGAGCATGTTCGGAATGTGTTATCGAGGTCTGTAGTAGATTTCGGCTTGAATTGGCGAAAGTTAGAATTTCGGCGATTTCGACCGATAGGTAAAATTTTGATATCGGGCTCGGAATTGAATTACGAGAGTGGCTGTAGGTCCGTAGTGTCATTTATGTCCTGTGTGTAAAATTTGATGTCATTCGAACTAGTTTTGATGTGTTTCGGCCTCGGTTGTAGATTTTGGAAATTTCATAAGTTCTTAGGCTTGCATCCATGCATAATTGGTGATTTTGATATTATGTGATGTGTTCTAAAGGCTCTACTAAATTTGGATAAGGTATTAGGACTAGTTGGTAAGTTTGGTTGAGGCCCTGGGGGCCTCGGGGATGTTTCAGATGCTCAACGGGATGAATTTGGACTTAAGAAACCAGCTAAAGCATTGCTGGTTCTGGTGTCTCGCACCTGCGGTTGCGGAGCTGCAGGTGCGGACAGGGGCTTTGCAGGTGCAGTCTTGGACAAGGTCAGCCAGTACTCGCAGGTGCAGTCTTGGCCAAAATCAGCCAGTGCTCTCAGGTGCGATCTGGGTACCGCAGGTGAGGCCCCATCCCTGTTAGTAAGTTTTCGCACCTGCGATGGATTTTCCGTAGGTGCGGTGCTAGAGTCACAGGTGCAGAATTCTTGTGTTGTTTATACAAAATCTAAGGGTTGAAATTCATAATTTCTAATATGATTTAGAGCTCGGGAAAGTGCGATTTTTGAAGAGATTTTCACATGGGCAATTTGGGTAAGTGATTCCTACTCAGTTTAGACTAATTTCCATGATTATACACTTGAATCTACCCTTTAATTTCGAATTTATGGTGAAAAATTGGGGAAAATTTTGGATAGAGTTCTTAGGCCAAGCTTGTGAGTTTTGATGGAGATTTTGATATTCGATTCGAGTAATTATTGTATGGTTAGACTCGTGAGCGAATGGGACTACGGACGTATTTCGAGAGCTTTCCCCCTATACTGCATATTTAAATTGGAACTACGGACTTATTCCAAGAGCTTNTACACCGTATCCGACATTCATTCGCATTGCATATTTAAATTGGGACTACAGACGTATTCTGGGATCTTTCCCCATGTACTGCATATTTAAATTGGGACTACGGATGTATTTCGAGAGCTTTCCCCCTGTACTGCATATTTAAATTGGAACTACGGACGTATTCCAGGAGCTTTCCCCCCTGTACTGCATATTTGAATTGGGACTACAGACGTATTTCGGGAGCTTCCCCCCCCCACTGCATCTTTACATTTGGAACTACGGGACGTATCCCGGAAGATTCCACCATGTGATATTTTATGTTGAGCCAAGGGCTCCCTGTCGCTGTTTTTACTTTTCAGATCATTTGTTTCTATTGCTTACCTTAGAATTTATATTCCTCTGTACTATTTTAAACTATTTTACTTATAAAAATCCAGTAGAGCCTTAACCTGACCTCGTCACTACTTGACTGGGGTTAGGCTTGGCACTTAGTGGGTACCAATTGTGGTGAACTCATGCTCTTTCCTGCACATGTTTTTCGTATGCAAATCCAGGTACCAGCACTCAGTTTCGTGGCTAGGAGTCCGAGCGGCTGCTTTGAGGAGACTGAAAAGTAATTATATCGCGTTCGCAGAGCCCTTCGAGTCACCTTCCACTCTAGACTTAGATAGATTTTCCATGTAATTCCCTTGCGTTGAATAGAGCTATTTTGAGACAGAGCTTGTGACTAATGTGATATTCCGGGTTTTGGGAAGTTGTATTTTGTACGTGACGAGTGGCGATGTTTCATTAGTAGATTTACTTTATTCCGTCTTTATTTCATTGTTGTTATTTCATATCTTTTCCACAATTAGGCTTACCTAGTCATAGAGACTAGGTGTCGCCACGATGCCTTCGAAGGGTAAATCGTGTCGTGACAGGTATTTAGGCTTTCCAATTTTCCAGTCAAGGCAAAAGAAGCCAGACTATCAATTTCTACTAGATAATTTGAAGAATAGACTAGCTGGATGGAAAATAAATTTTCTAACTATGGAAGGTCGGAGTACTCTTACTAAATCAACTCTCAATAATCTGCCAAATCATATTATGCAATACGTTCACATTCCATCCACAATTATTAATAAAATGGAACACCATAAACGAAGTTTTATATGGGGAACAACCACCACAAGAAAAAAGCTGCACCTTTTGAAATGGGTTAATATTACCAAGCCCAAAGAAATAAGAGGACTATGTATTCAATGCCTTAGACAGAAGAATAACGCTCTACTTGCAAGCCTAGCATGGAGAGCTTTTCAATCACCTTAAAGTCTGCGGGCAAATATTCTTTTAAAAAATATTCATCAGCACATCTCTAATTAAAAAAAATAAAAACACATGGACTAACATACTCAAAGTTTGGCACCACTGTCAATTAGGATTGCAATGGCGAATAGGAACATATGCCTACATAAATTTTTGGAAAGTCTCTTGGGTAAATACTGGAATAACTATTCGCTCCTAATAAGCGGACCATTACCTAGCGCACATCAAAATTTAAAGTTTAACTCTATATACGGCCCCAATGGGTGGAATTGGAATAAATATCCTTTTGAAGTAACTAATAACATCAAAAATCCTATAGGTAGACATTACATTTCCACATACAATAGCAATCATGACACTATTTACTGGGGTTTAACATGCAATGAAAACTATTCAGTAAACTCGATGTATAAATTGTTAGAAGATAATTCTGAAGTTAATATTCCCATAACTGGCTAATTTAAATGGATATGGCAGCTACCTATCCATCCCAAGATTAGGCACTTCATTTGGTTACTAAATCATAATCGACTGCCAATATTGTAATTTCTTCATAATTTAAAAATCATAACAAGAGCAGTATGTCAGTATTGCCATGAGGAGGAAGAATTTCTGAATCATTTATTTTTAACTTGTATTAATGCAAAAACTCACTGGGATGAACTAGGTATGGGACCATATATTCAACTTTTAACACGCTTCAATACACCAAAACAATCGCTACTCCCTCTAATAAATTATAAAAATATTAAATTACCTAATAAGATTAATCAAAAAACCTACTTTTTCCAAAGTCTATGAAACATTTGGGTAACTCGTAATAGAAATATGTATGAAAATTCGCATACATCTGTGAACAGTCATGTTACTACACAACAAGCCACACAAATTTGTTACTTGGAAGCTTCTACGCACAAACTTAAATCACAACGTAAAATAATCTCTCTTAAATGGATACTACCAAAACCTAACTTTTATAAATTAAACATAGATGGATCACAATCGTCCTAAAAATGGTATAGGAAGAATAATTACAGACCATAAAAGGGATTGGATTATAGGTTTTCTCCAGAAGCATACCACGTCAAGGTCCTACGGCAACAGAACTTCACGNTTTCAATGACACCCACTCGTTTAATCCAACCAAGAAAAAGAAGAGAGAAGAAAAATAAAGTTGAAATGTATTTTTTTCTCTTAGTTTTTGCTTCTAATTTTCTCTGATGTGAGATCAACCTTACCTTTTCATCCCACTAATTATTTTATATAATTTGCAAGAATGTTTGCTAAACTATGAGAGCGAAAGGGAAGAGATAGAAGAAG
>MDKJ01036710.1:0-57960 GCA_005239525.1 Nicotiana knightiana | reverse complement strand
ATCCTATATTACTTGTCGACCACGTACACTTGCGTGTGCATTGGGAAATCAACCAACATAGCTCAACAATTAATTAATTAACAAGACAATAAATAAAAATAATTCAACTGAGCATGTAAGGGAAATTAACAAGTAAAAGATGGGACATGCACTAAACAATATCGAATATAGCATGCATGGATAAATTAACGATGAAAGATATAACATGGTATAACAACATGCTTAAAGGCATGAAAAGAATCTAAATAGCCTAAACAGGTTAATTGGCACATATAGCCTGTGTACCCACTCGTCGCCTTGCGTACTCGGCTTTCACGTAAAACAATTAACATAAAACAACTCCAATCATAAGGGGTAATTCTCCCACACAAAGTTAGGCAAGATGCTTACCTCAAACAATCTAACTCAATCCACTAGTAAGACTTTTCGCGAATATCCAACTCCGAACGGCCTGAATCTAGCCAAAATAACTTTGTACCATAATACAAACCATAGAAAACTATTTCGAATAATAAAGTTTTAAAGAAAAACAAAAAGTCATCTCAAAAAGTCAACCTCAGGATCGTGTCTAGGAACCCGACCAAACTTACAAAATCCGAACACCCATTCAATAACGAGTCCAACCATACTAAAATTATTCAATTCTGACCTCAAATCGACCTTCAAATCCTCAACATATAGCTTAGAAAATTTTCACAAAATTTCCCAATTTTTCCAACTCAAAACACTAATTAAATGGTAAAAACAATGATGGATTCATGTATAATAATCAAATTCAAGTCATAATCACTTACCCTTATCAACTCCTTGAAAATCTCTTCCAAAATCGCCTAAAACCAAGGTCTCTAACTCAAAAGATGAAAAATGGAACAAAACCCTCGATTTGGAAATTAAATATATGCTGCCCAGTGATCACCTTACCTGATCGCGGAAAGGCAGACGCGGTCGTGAAGAACAATTTAACCAGCTCCCAGAATCTTCAATCGCGATTGCGGAACTTAAGTGTAACGAACCGGCCGATTGTTTTGAGAGTTGTAGCCCCGTTTCCTCATTTACTGCTCATTTTATACTTTATAGCTGTTATGTGACTTGCCGGGGTAGTCATTTCGTGTCCGGAGGAATTTCGGAATGAAATGAGATACTTAGTCTCAAATTTAGAAGCTTAAATTGAAAAGGTTAACCGGATGTTGACTTATGTGTAAACAGTTCTGGAATTGAGTTTTGATAGTTGTGTTAACTCCGTTGGGTGATTTTGGACTTAGTAGCGTATCTGGATTGTGATTTGGAGATCCGTAGTGGAATTAGGCTTGAAATGGCAAAAGTTGAATTTTTGGAAAGCTTGACCGGGAGTAAACTTTTTGATATTGGGGTTGGATTCTGATTCCGGAAGTTGGAGTAGGTACGTAACGACATTTGTAACTTGTGTGTAAAATTTAGGGTCAATCGGACGTGATTTGATAGGTTTCGGTGTCATTGGTGTTGATACCCAATTTTTTCCTATAATATTTTTAAATGCATATATACCTTCAAAACTGTGCACTATCATCAATTGATATTTTTTCATAATTTCTACATTTTTAAATTAATTTATCCCAGTATTTTTATTTATATAAATAGTTACTAATTGCATCACAAATAATTTTATAATAATTTTATGACTTAATTCTACTATTTATATTTATACTAAGCTTTAACTACTTGCACAAATGGCCACATTTACACTTTTGGGTTACAATAACAATAACTTTGCAATTATAGCCCATGTGTACATTATTGCATTATTTTACCAGAAAATGGCTCATTGTATTTTTTAAATATTGAGTAATTAGTTTTCATAATTTTTATGCATAAAAATCATTTTTTATCATTTAATTACTATTTTTACAAATTATTTTATCTATTAAGTGGGTATTTAACAAGTAGCCTCTTTTAATTTGGTTCAATTTTGGACCTAGCCCATATTATTACCCCTAGACCAGATTTTTATAGCCCAAACACCCTTAAGCCCAACCTGCATCTACCCGGACCAAACCCCCATCAAATCATGGTCGTTGATCTTTTAGATCAATGGTTCACAATAAACCTTACCATAATTAACCCCCAACCAACCCTAACCCTCTAATCACTTCTCCAACTCGGCCGCCTTTGAATCCCTCCTCCTCCATTCTCTCTCAACTCACCCCTAACCCTAATCGTCGTCACCGGCGAGAAACTCTTGCTATGGTGTTTCCGTGCCTCCTCCGACCACCACTGGTCCCCTATACTCCCTGGCTATTTGATTTCACAATTCCTTGAGGAGATCTCAAGGAAAGTCAACCGGATTCTGCCTGAAAATTGTTTACCAACCTGTCTATGGCCTTTCTCATTTGTGAGTATTGGTTTCCTGCCATTTTTAGTTCGAATCCATAGTTTTGACCGAATTTCTTTCATCTCTAATGTTTTTCTAGAAAACCCTAGTTACGAGTATTCAAATCCGTTTAGATCTTTGTAGATCTGAAACGGTTCAAGTATTATCTGGTGTTTTTTCTTGAAGATCTCCTGTTTTGGTTAACTGTTTCGATTCCATTTGCTTTCTTCTGAAATTAGGGTTTGCCCTAAGTATTTCTCAAAAAGGGTTTTCTTTCTAACTTTTTCAGTGTTTAAACTAATTCTTTCTTTAGTAGCTTGACTGATCCTCGTGTATGTTTATGTGTGTTACATTTATGTCTTCACTTCTTTGCTTTCGATATTGCGCTTATCTCTGTGAACCAGTCCTATTGACTTATTTCTATTTAGGAGCTTAAAAGATTTTCCCTGTTAAAATCAGTATTTTATGAGATTTCTACTCGATCGACATCTGTTAAGGATTTGAACGATTTCTTTCTTGTTAAAAACAGAACCCTTTGGGGTTCTTACTTGGTTGATTTCTATCTAAGGATTCAAATAATTCTTTCCTATAAAATTAGTACTCTTTGAAGATTTTACTGGTTGTTTCCTGTTAATTGCTCTGATTAAAATTCGTGTGCATATATTTTATTGGTTTCCTTATTTATGACTTTAATTGGTCATCTTTGCCTTAATTACTCGTCCGCATGATTTGTGATTTGTACTAATCCTTTATTTGGTCTGATTTGGATTCTTGCCTTAATTAAACTCTCTTGTTGTTACCGTTGATCAATTATCCCTAATTAAAGGGTCTATTCCGGATTTCCTTATGGTTAATTGATTATGTGACCCTATGATTTCCCTTAATTGACTGATTTTTGATTCTTTTACCTTTTTTGTCTTACTCCTAAAGTGCTATAAATACACTATTGTTTTTCCCCTCAACACATGAACAGTAGTTCAGAATATACACCCCCTCTCAAATTCTCTCTTCTTTCTCTGCTACCTGTGCTAACTGTTGGTCTAGACAGCTGAAAGCCAAGGCTAGACAATGGAACTCTACTTGTTTTACATTCTGCACTTTGTTTCCTTAACTGGTATGTCTCTAGTTCAATTCTGAAACTCAACTTTATGTGTTCCTTTATGTAAATCCATGCCTATTCTTGCACTGGTTAATTGGCTATGTATTTGATTGTCTTCATGTTTACTGCTTTACCAAGTATGTTTAAGTTTTACCCTCTCTAGTTCAAGTGTTTAAACGAGCATGCCTAGATCTCATTTGTCTTGTTTGCATGTTTGTTCAGTTCCTGTTTACTCCCCTCAACTAGTATGCTCATGTTAGACTCCTAATGTATTTAATTGATCCTAATTGGTATGACTAATGCACCCATGTCTTCAACATGAATATTCCCACGCTCTATCTCTATGTTTTAATTACCTTTTACCATGACTGACTTGTTAAGTTCCTGAATCAGTAGACTCCTAGTTTTTCTGTACAATTGTTGTTCCATATGCTCCCTTTAGACCATGTTCATGTGTTTCTGATGTAAAGCTCTCTAGGTTCCCAAACCCTTGACCCCTGTTTGTAAAACTGGTTGTTGAATGGTTGTGAGTCTGAGCACTCTGAGTTCGTGTGGTTGTATGTTGAATCTTTGTTCATTTAGAATTGATTTCAAAGTTGTTTTTCACTCTTGGATTTTTCCTAAAATTGTTTCTATTCCTGAAAACCTTTTCATTCCTAAAAGTGTTATCTCTACACTGTCTTTAACAAGTTCTTTCAAAACTATGTCCAACACTCTCACTTCTACTCTTAGATTCTTAAGTTTTGCCCCTCCAGTGTGTGTACCGCCTAGGAATCCCTGAGATTCCTCCGAACTCTGGCACACTGGGGCTGGCCTTCTCCACACTGCATATAATCATTTTCCCTATCCAAAGGATCTTGGTGTGAGCATTTCCCGGGATCCCTGAGGTCCTTAGGGAACTTTGACACACCAGGACACCCTATTTGGCTATGAGATTCTTGGTATCTGAGACTGTTTTGAAGATTTGGTATCTCCAGGTTTACTTTGGGCCTATCTACAGACTCCCTATAGTATAGCTTATATTTATTTATGTAACTCATTCAATTCTGGTTTGTAATAATTATCTTTGTAAATAGATATTGGGGAAATTAGTAAAAAGGGAGGGATTTTTATATGACTTTTGTAGGGAAATTGGGTAGAAATCATGCTTTAGGTTCATACTATGCTTATTTGCAGTAGAAATCATGCCTTTAGACCTATGTTATGTTACTTACATTAGAGATCATGTTGTAGGACTGTTGTGTTATTTGCATTAGAAACCCTGCCTTAGGATAATTAAGTTTTACTGGTTTTGCATATTAGAAAACATGTTGTAGCTCAGTACTTCAGTATCACAAAATTCTGCTTCTGCATAATCATGATCACCTAGAAATCATGTTATTAAATTACTGTTGTAATTCTGCCTAATAAATGTTCATTCTTTACGTGCACTAGAAATCCTGCTTTAGGACTTTGTTTACATTCGCTTTAAACTATGTCTACATCGCCTAAATCAGTAGTCGTCATGTCTATAAGGATGTTTAAAAGCAATTTCAATGCCCAGACACCATGCTATAGGATAAATATGTATGAAATCAGTTTCGTGATAATTAGCACCTAGACAAGCATG
This sequence comes from Nicotiana knightiana, assembly GCA_005239525.1. NCBI lineage: Eukaryota > Viridiplantae > Streptophyta > Magnoliopsida > Solanales > Solanaceae > Nicotiana > Nicotiana knightiana. The sequence goes on along the minus strand of MDKJ01036710.1, from coordinate 52,905 downwards.
TTTATAGGACATATTAAAACTCAAACTGTTTGCTTTCCTTTAGTCAATTTTCAGAATTTTGTTTGCATTTTTTTAGACAGCATGTTATAGGGTATCCCTGAACCACGCCTAGTCAAGCCTATAGGTAATTGAGGCCTTATAAAAGATGGTAAAACTGTGCTTTGTGTAATTATTTATGAACTGCCCATATTTAGAAAGTCCCAAAATCAGTAGGGAAACTAATTAGGTATCCACTGCCTCACTTTAATAGATATTGCATACAGTCTGTTTTCATGCTCACATAGATATCCTGTTTTAGGACTTTGAAATGTCTGAAATCATGTTGTTCGAGACGTGCTATTGTCTGCATATTTGAGGAGGTAAAAGTGAGCCTTTAATTGTTCCTTACATGAATGTCCTATTTGTTCTTTCTTGTCGTTTAGATTTTCCCCTTTTAAGCACCTTAGGAGAGTCTAGAACCACCTTAATTAGAGGTCTTAAACACCTCCAGGGCCATAAGAAAAGGGACGGGTAATTCACGCCTAGAGCACGTTTAATTAAGATCGCCCATAACCGCTAAGGGCAGGGTAATTGGGTAGCAAAAGGATATGATGACCCGTGCGCTAATGTCACGTGTAACCCCTTTAGTTGAGGAAGGATTATCGGTCATTGTACGGATGTGATACTATAGGCTAATAACTTAGGACTTCTTTATCTTATTTTCATATGTGTGCTCAAACTGCCTACTTTTTGAACTCTTTTCATCTTACTTACATATGTATGCTTAGACTGCTTATTTGTTAAATGACTAATTTACTAAGTAAGTTTGGCCGGGACCCACCATTTTGGACCTCAAGGGGTGCCTAACACCTTCCCCTCGAGGTAATTTCAAGCCCTTACCCAAATCTCTGGTGACGTAGACTAAACTCGCTAGTGACGTAGACTAGCTTTATGAGTTACTTGCATTAGGTGCCCTAATGCACCATAAATCCAATAGGTGGCGACTCTTCACTTTCCATACCCCTCTCCCAAAAGGGAGGGAGTTTTCCCAAATGAATGCCGAAACCCGAATTCGCAAGGAAAAAGGGGGGAGGGTGCGACAGCATGGCGACTCTGCTGGGGATTTTAGGCTTTTACCATAACAAACTTGCTTTTTGTAAATTAGTCTGAAGCATGCTTCTTTTTGCTAATATGTGTGCACCCTTTCCCTTTCCCCTTATGTGAATTTAATTGCCCGTTTTAAGCATTTATGATTTCCTTTACTGCAGAAACTGACTTATTTCTTTGTTTTCCTTTCTTAAACGTCTTTCAATTATTAAATACCGCCTTTATTATTTTCCTAACGTGCAAATATGTGACAACATATTATTTATTGCTGCATAAATCATGCTCGACATCATATTCCACTCGTGCGTAATCAATCATTTAGCAACGCTTAATGAGTGGTTGCGTTCTTCCTATATATCACCATTTAAATTCGGAAAGGCTTATTTGCGGTAAAACTAGTCGATCAGTGGTGCAATCGACGGTTCCGTGCCTTTCCCCCTCATGTCGTCCGCTTGAGGGTACCAGTATTGACCCCCATAGAAACCTTACTCTGATTATGAATGTAAACGCATCATGGTCAAACCTAGTCGGGTTAGTATGTTATCCACATGATAACCCATTAAGACAAGCTTTATCCAAAAGTCTATCGGGGTTTCCATAATCCTAACGGACGCAACCACGTTTTGTGCATTAATTTTGGAGAAATAAATGCCAATATGCTAATCATCGATATATAAATAGTCGAATCTAGAGGGGGAAAGAGCCTAACTTTATTTGTTTTGCAGAAAATGAGGCACGAGGTCCCCAGGTTTGACATGGTCCAAAATATACCACCACTGCTACTAGAATGGTGGGAAGATCTTTCCTCAAGTGACAAAAAACATATGAAGAAGGTCTTGGGAAATTTACTTTCTCTGTTAGACATCCAGCCAAATAACATGTTGATAGAAGCTGCAACCATGTCCTGGGATTGTGAAAAATCGGTCTTTCGCTTCGGGGATATAGAAATGATCCCGCTCCTAGAAGAAATTGGGGTATTTGTTGGGCTAACTTGGGACACCCCTGGGTTATTAGTACCAGAAAATCGCACTGGCGGGGATTTCAAAAAATGATAGGTCTGAAAAAGAACGCCGATTTGGAGTGCTTTAAGAAGTCTTATATACCATTTGACTACTTGTATGAGAGATACGGTCATAGCAAGTCCTATCGTATTTTCCATGATGACTTTTCCATCACTTCCTTGGGACATATTCATCGCAGAGTTTTCGTGTTCATTGTTTGTTTCTTGGGTATGATAGTGTTCCCAACGAAAAGGGGAAGAATTCACACTAGATTGGCTATGGTCACCAAGATTCTAATTGAAGGAATCGAGGGACAGACATACACCATAGTCCCTATAATTATAGCTGATATCTATCGGGCCTTGGACCACAGCCAGAAAGGGTCCACATATTTCGAGGGTTGCAATTTGCTGCTGTAGTTGTGGTTAATAGAGCATCTCCAAAAGGGTCAATATCGCTAGGAGTTTCCATGTAGGGCGTGGAATGACCATATTTCCTTCCATCACCCTAAACGGATGACTTATATTCCGGACAGGTTTGCTCAACTAGAGAGTGCTAAGGAATGGGTGGAGTTCTTCGACAATTTGACTGAGGATCAGGTTCAGTGGATGTTTGAATGGTTCCCTACTGACAAGTTCATCATCAGGTCAAGGGACGCTCCTCACTTAGTGTTGATCGGGTTAAGAGGAATATACCTTTATTTTTCCATCAGGGTTATGAGGGAGGCAGGCAGGAAGCAGGTCATACCGCGGGAAGCAAAGATAGGTCATTTTCGGGCGGATTTTCAGGATGATGACATCCCTTACAAGTGTCAAGCTCAGCATATGTGGCACTCAAAGATTATTGTGGAAAAAGACACCATCGAGCCAGATAGGTATCATACAACACATGCACCATTTTACCCGGCATGGTTAGAGGATAACTTAGCTGGGAAGGTTGAGCCAGGAATCGGTCAGGGAAACAGGTTCGTAGACGAAGATGCAGAAATCCAAGTGAAGAACAACAAGTTGCATAAGAGGATTCATGACCCCGAGGCTGAACATCGGGAGATACACGAGACAAACAAGAGACTAATCAGAGAATGGAGGGAAATGGCTATCACCTTCAATGAAAGGGTAGAATATCTGGAACAGGGTTTGATGGAGCTAGAAGGAAAGACAAGAAAGAGGGTCGCTGACTGCCAGAATGCTGAAGGAAGCGAGGGAGGACATTTGGCAAGAATATACCTATTGTTGGGCATGCGCAAACTAGGGGACATTGATGGAGTCAGAAAGATCAAGCCGGGGGAAGGTCCTTCTGGGACCAAGTAGATTAGATTTACCTGTCTTTCCTAAATGTAATAAGGCCAAGTGCCAGTAGTGACTTATCTTTCTATTTTAGTGTCGTGTTGGATTCATCTATTTTTATATTAATGAAACGAGGCAATTATTGGCATCTAAATTCTCCAAAAAAATTTGTCGCTAGGCCTACCTCTGGCGCAATGAGGCTCCCAAAATAGGACGCGAATTTACATTCCGCAATATGTGTTTAAATACCGCAAGTACTCTTTTAGAACTCTTACTGACTTGGCTACCTTTTGTTTTTCTTTCTTTATTTTGATTATTCTCATTCCCCAAAGGTTGGTTCGTGTATATTGGCATCATCGGCTTATCATACTAGATCCAGGGGCCCTCCACCTTCTCCTTCTCCAAGTCAACTAAAAGGCAAAGGGAAAACAAAGATGGATGATTTTAACGGCACCAGAAATGATGGCAAAACACATGTTGAGAACGGGGAAACTTCTAATGGTCGAGGTACTCAGGCCCCAAATGATGTGGTATCATGACTTTGAGCAGAAAATACTAGAACTCCAGGGTGATCTCGAGCAGGTCCGGAGCTTAGCAAATCTATCCCTCACACTCAATATCCCAGTTGTCAACCATTCAAACACTCAGAACCCCGCACCACCGCAGAACACACTCAACAAGCGCCCATAGAATCCTCCTGCACCTCACCATTATACAACCCCGCCACAAAATCAAACTATCCCACCACAGTACCAGCAAAACACCTACCCCACTCCACAAAACACCCTGTCGGTCATTCCTGAACCCCAGAATTCCACCAATGATCACCATTATACCCAAACTCCCGGTTACCAAAATAAACATATATATGTGGAGACCCTACCTCACTCCACTCTACCCATCTCCTATGCACCAGAATCTGCTGAAAAGGACCTGCTCATCAAAAACCTGGCTAAAGAGCTCAAGAAGTTTACAAGTCGGGTTCAAGGTGTCGAAGGAGGCAAAGGGATAAAAGGTCTAAATTATGAAGACATGTGCATACAACCGGATGTGGAACTTCCAGAGGGTTACAAACCTCCCAAGTTCGAGATGTTTGATGGTACAGGTGATCTCAGGGTTCATCTAAAGACCTACTATGACAAACTTGTCGGGGTCGGAAAAGATGAAAAGATCTGGATGAAGATTTTTATGAGGAGCCTTACGGGAGATTCTTTGTCCTGGTACATTATCCAGGATCCTAAGAAATGGTCCAACTGGGTGAGTATGGCGTATGACTTCATGGACAGATTTAGGTTTAACACAGAGAATGCGTCGGATGTCTTCTACGTTCAGAACTTAAAGAAGAAGCTCACTGAGAGCTTCCGCGAGTATGCCACTCGTTGGAGGTCAGAAGCAGCCAAAGTCAGGCCAACATTGGACGAAGAACAGATGAACAAGTTCTTCGTCTGAGCACAGGATCCGCAGTACTATGAAAGATTGATGGTTATTGAAAAAAACAAGTTCTCCAATATCATCAAACTCGGAGAAAGGATTGAAGAGGGCATCAAAAGCGGTATGGTGACAAACTTTGAAGCATTACAAGCCACAAAAAAAGCATTGCAGCCAGGGGGTATATCGAAGAAGAAAGATGAAGGAACAATAATGATCGCCAAAGGACCCAAAACTCCAATTGTATATCAAACCTCTCCACTTATATACCAAGCACCTCCACCCACATATCGACCATCACCTCCCAGATATTCCCAGCCAGCCACTGCTTGCCACACATATAATTCCCAACCCCCTCACTTTCAGTCACCTCCAACCCACCCAAACTACCCAAGACCTCGGCCTAACTTTGACCGCAGACCACCTAGACAATACACTGCCATTGTCGAACCCATTGCCCAGTTGTATGAGAGGCTGAAGATTGCTGGTTATGTCACTCCTATCCCTGCTGTGACCGTAGAGAATCCATATCAATACCCAAACAAGACCTGTGCATATCATTCTAGCATGAAAGGGCACACCATTGACGAGTGCGGAACACTGAAGGATAAGATCCAGACCTTGATTGATAATAAGTTCATTCAGGCCAAAGAAGCTACACTCAATATCCGCAACAACCTTCTCCCATATCATAGGGATGAAGGTGTCAATGTGATAGAGACCGATAAGGAATGGGATCCCGAGGGATCGATTGGGCTTATCAAAGAGGGTGACAACCTAAGAAACCCGCAGTCACGCTCAATCCTATCATAATACAAATATAGCCACCAGTGGAGGTTGAGATAGATGCATCAGTTCCATTTGAAGTTGATATAACACCCCCCGCAGCTGCGCATATTCCATTCGAGGTGGAAGTAACCACGCCTTTCATAGTGACAGTGTCAACCACACCATCTTTCAACACTAAGGCTATACCTTGGGATTATGTGGCCAAAGCTAGAAGAAGAGGAAAGAACAACATAGAAGAATCTGGCACTGCACAAGGGATGACTAGAAGGGGAAGAGTCTATACACCAGAGCATTTGGGAGAATCCAGTAAGTAGGCTTCTAACAGACCACCTGTTATTGAAACATGCCCGGACGACCTTTGGAGGAAAGTGAAAGCAAAAGAGTATTCAGTCATAGATCATTTTAGCAAGACTCCTGCTCAGATATCTATCCTGTCACTGCTACATAATTCAGAAGTGCACAAGAATGCTCTCTTAAAGGTGTTAAGCAAGGCGTATGTACCTAACAACATCACTGGAGGAGAGATGGCCAATATGGTGGGACAAGTGTTGGAAAGTCACAAAATCACCTTCCACGAGGACGAGCTTCCACCCGAGGGTTTGAATCATAACAGGGCACTACATATTACCGTGCAATATGAGGATAATTTCATTGCCAGAGTTATGATAGATGGGGGATCCAGTCTCAATATTTTCCCACTGACAACACTGAAGAGGCTGGGAAAAGGCTTGTATGAAACACGACAAGGGACCATGAACGTGAAGGCATTTGACGGGTCTCAGAGGGATACCATTGGGGAAATCAATCTCTGTTTGCAGATGGGGCCTACATGGTTTGATGTCGAGTTTCAGGTGCTGGACATATCCGTATCCTATAATCTATTGTTGGGACGACCATGGATACACGCTGCTGGGGCGGTGGCATCAACTTTGCACCAGACAGTGAAGTTCGAATGGAACCATCAAGAGGTGATTATCCATGGAGATGGGAGCAACCCCATTTACAACCGCCGGACTATCCAGGTGGTTGAGAATAGAAGAAGTCTCGGGGGAGAAACTTATCATCACATCGAGCGGGTCAATGCAATTGAGAAAGATAAGTGGTGGAGCAGCAAGATAGAAAGTATACTAGCCTTGAGAGGATATGAACCCGACAAGGGTCTTGGCAAAAACCTTCAGGGTATCTCCAAGCCAATACAATTGAACTGTCATGGTAAAACCTTTGGGCTAGGGTATCAGTACACCTGGCAAGAATACAATGACTGGTCACCACCGTGGCGTGGTCCGTACTATCCACTTGAGCAGCCTGTACCACACCTGAGTCAAACTTTCTGGTAGACCGACGTCATATGGGGATCAGAGGAGGAAGAAGCATTGGCCGCCTTGAGGAACTTGTTCCTAGAGGATGATGACATGGACTGTTGTGTAATTGTCGAGGAGGAGGAGGAGGAGGAGGAAGGCCCTACCATCCGAGCTGTGAAGAAAGGATCATTCCTCAAGAATTGGACTGTCAGACCATCTAGGGCCCGACGAGTCCCGGGGTAGCAAGGCTGAACTACAGTGTTTGTTTTGTTGTTTTCTAAGAAAATGATTTCCCTTTTTGCATTTTGTTTTAAATAAAACTTCTAGCGTTCCAAAAACTTTGTTTAAATTATTGAAAATCACTTTTATGTTTCAATGGATCGATATTTAATATTATCATTTTCTCTCATATCTTTATCTATGCAGCATTACTATTTCCTGTCTTGATGAACCAACAATTGTGACATGTAATGAGGCAACGCAGCAAAAGGATAGTGATTCAGAAGAGGAGGATGTCATACCCGAGGAAATCGTTAGGGAAGTAGAGGATTTTGAGAACAAGCCCAAGTCCAACCTAGAAGAAACTGAGATAATCAACTTAGGAGATTCTGAAACTATCAAGGAGACCCGCATCAACATTCACTTATCATTGTTGGAAAAAGAAGAGTACACACAATTCTTGAAAGAGTATGATGACATCTTTGCGTGGTCATACGATGATATGACCGGGTTAAGTATAACTATTGTGGCTCACAAGTTGCCCACAAACCCAATGTGTCCACCAGTAAAGCAGAACCTCAGGAAATTCAAGACGGATATGAGTTTGAAAATCAAAGAGGATATCACCAAGAAAATCAAGGCCAAGGTCCTCAGGGTGGTTGAATACCCAACTTGGTTAGCCACCATCGTGCTAGTTCCAAAGAAAGATGGGAAAGTCAGAGTCTGTGTTGATTATCGAGATCTAAACAGAGCAAGTCCCAAGGATAATTCCCGCTACCAAACATACACATTCTGATCGACAATTGTGCCAAGCATGAATTCTAATCCTTTGTGGATTGCTTCACCAATTATCATCAGATTTGGATAGACGAAGAAGACGCAGAGAAAACAGCCTTCATTACACCATGGGGGTGTACTGTTACAAGATGATGCCACTCGGTCTAAAGAGTGTTGGGGCCACCTACATGAGGGCTATGACTACCATTTTTCATGACATGATACATAAGGAGATCGAGGTGTATGTGGACGACGTCATCATCAAATCTAAGAAAGCCACAGATCATATAGAAGATTTGAGGAAGTTCTTTGACAGACTGCAGAAGTACAACCTAAAATTAAACCCTGCAAAGTGTGCACTCAGGGTCCCTGCCGGAAAGTTACTTAGATTCATTGTCAGCATGCGAGGGATAGAATTGGATCCATCAATAGTCAAAGCCATCCAGGAGCTGCCATCGCCGAAGAGTAAGAAAGATGTAATGAGCTTTCTAGGATGGCTAAACTACATCAGCCGGTTCATAGCCCAATCCACAGTCATATGTGAGCCAATTTTCAAGATGTTGAAGAAATATGTTGCAACTAGTTGGACCGAGGATTGTCAAAAGGCTTTCGACAAGATCAAGAAGTACATATCAACACCACCAGTTTTGGTCCCGCCAGAGCCAGGCAGACCTTTGCTACTCTATCTCGCAGTGTTAGATGGAGCCTTCGGCTGCGTACTGGGATAACACGATGAGACAGGGAGAAAGGAACAAGCTATCTATTACCTGAGTAAGAAATTCACTCCATATGAAGCGCGTTACTCTCTATTGGAACGTACCTGTTGCGCCTTGACCTGGATAGCTCAAAAGTTGAGGCATTACTTCTGTGCTTACACAACGTACCTCATATCAAGGATGGATCCCCTGAAATATATCTTTCAAAAACCTATGCCCACTGGCAAGCTGGCTAAGTGGAAAATCATGTTGAGTGAGTTCGACATTGTTTATATAACTTAGAAAGCAGTCGAAGGACAAGCACTGGCAGATCATCTTGTTGAAAACCCTGTGGAAGGAGAATACAAATCCCTGAGAACGTATTTTCTCGATGAAGAAATGTTATTCATAGGGGAGGATATTGCTGAATCCTACGACGGTTGGAGGATGTTCTTTGACGGAGCGACAAATTTCAAAGGAGTCGGTATTGGAGCTGTCTTGGTATTGAAAACTGGCCAACATTACCCGGTATCTGCTAAACTCAGATTTCCTTGCATCAATAACATGGCAGAGTATGAAGCTTGCATCCTAGGACTCAACATGGCCATCGACATGAATATTCAGCAGCTGTTAGTAATCGGCGATTCAGATTTGCTTGTGCACCAGGTACAAGGAGAATGGGCCACCAAGAATTCCAAGATATTACCATATTTGCACCATGTGAAGGAATTGAGGAAAAGGTTCACAAAGATAGAGTTTCGACATGTTCCCAGAATTCAGAATGAGTATACCGATGTATTGGCTACTTTGCCATCAATGATACAGCATCCAGACAAGAACTTCATTGATCCTATCCCAGTAAGGATCCATAGTCAGCCGGCATATTGTGCTCATGTTGAAGAGGAAACAGATGGGAAGCCCTGGTTCCACGACATCAAAAGGTATTTGACAAAAGAGAATACCCGGAGCATGCAAACCATACTCAGAAACGCACACTTCGGAGGTTGTCCAACAATTTCTTCCACAACGGAGGAACCCTATATAGAAGAACTCCTTATTTGTGATTGTTAAGGTGCATCGACGCGAGAGAACCTTCTAAGTTGCTAGTTGAGATACATGTCGGAACCTGCAGCGCGCATATAAATGGTTTTGTCTTGGCCAAGGAGATACTCAGGGCCAGTTATTTCTGGATGACCATGGAAACAGATTGCATCGGGTATGTCCAAAAATGCTACCAATGTCAAGTACATGCAGATATGATAAGAGTTCCGCCAAATGAGTTCAATGCAACAAGATCACCTTGGCCATTCGCCGTATAGGGAATGGATGTCATTGGTCCAATCGAGCCCACCACCTCAAATGGGCATCGGTTCATCTTGGTAGCGATTGATTACTTCACCGAATGGTTCGAAGCAGCATCTTACAAGGCAGTGACTAAGAAAGTCGTGGCAGATTTTTTCCGCGACCGGATTGTTTGCTGATTCGGAGTTTCGGAGTCCATCATCACTGACAATGCTGCCAATCTCAACAGTGATCTGATGAAAGCCATGTGTGAGACCTTCAAAATCAAGTACAAGAATTCCACAGCCTATAGACCTCAGATGAATGGAGTTGTAGAAGCCGCCAACAAAAATATCAAGAAGATACTGAGAAAGATGGTAGAAAATCACAAACAATGGAACGAGAGCTACCATTTGCTTTACTGGGATACCGTACCATAGTCCGCACATCAACCGGGGCAAATCACTACTTACTTGTTTATGGTACTGAAGTTGTTATCCCTGCCAAAGTGGAGATTCTTTCTTTAAGGATCATACATGAAGCTGAGCTCAGCGATGCAGAATCGATAAGGAACCGTTATGAGCAGCTAGCCCTCATAGACGGAAAAAGGATGAATGCAGTATGTCACTGCCAACTTTATCAGAACAGAATGTCCAGAGCTTTCAACAAAAGGGTCAAGCCAAGACAGTTCATGCCGGGGCAGCTGGTGTTGAAGAAGATCTTTCCGCATCAGGATGAGGCCAAAAGGAAATTCTCTCCCAACTAGCAAGGTCCTTACATGGTTCATAGAGTATTGATGGTAGGAGCCCTCATACTCGTAGAAATGGACGGAGAAGTCTGGCCAAAACCAATCAATTTAGATGCAGTCAAGCGATACTATGTGTAATTGTTTATGTTTCCGCAAATGATGTAAATTGAACTACGATCGACCTTATTCCCGTTTAAGAGGGGATACGTAGGCAGCCCTGTGGGTTCGGTCACACTTCAATAAAAATCTCTATTTCCCCTACAATCAGAAACTAGTGCAAAATTTTGAGGAGGACCCTCAAAATTCTGAAGCAAGTTCCGCCGATCGCAACATATACAACAGTCAGAAATGTTTGTCCGTCTAACTAGGGTAGAATTTTGAGGAAGTCCCTCAAAATTCTATAGCAAGAGAAGTCGCAATGTCTCAGATCGTGTCACAATCATTGGTTCATCTAAATAACTTCTCAAAACATATTTTTTACTATGACATTGAAAACTACGCATACTTGCTTTTTGAAATAACTCTATTTAGCAAACGCTACCCTCAATAATTTGAACAGGCTCTTCAGACCAAGAAATCGAGCCGATGGAGGCACGAACCGACCTCCCCTTTTTAAAGAACTCACAATTTTTCTTTGGTTGCAGGAACGAAGAATATACACGCCACAAAGACACAATCTTCATAATAATCACGATACTAAAATCTATTACCAGCTAAGAAAACTCTGTTATCATCTATTTATTATATTCTTGCATGAGACTAAGCTCTGTCTCCATCTGCATGAGGCTAAACCCTGCCTCCATATTTTCATAAGGCTAAGCTCTGCCTTCATTTGCATGAGACTAAGCTCTGTCTCCATCTGCATGAGGCTAAGCCCTGCCTCCATATTTGCATAAGGCTAAGCTCTACCTTCATTTGCATGGGACTAAGCCTTGTCCCGAATCTTGCATGAGACTAAGCTCTGTCTCCATCTGCATGAGGCTAAGCCCTACCTCCATATCTGCATAAGGCTAAGCTCTGACTTCATCTGCATGGGACTAAGCCCTGTCCCGAATCTTGCATGAGACTAAGCTCTTTCTCCATCTGCATGAGGCTAAGCCCTGCCTCCATATTTGCATAAGGTTAAGCTCTGCCTTCATTTGCATGGGACTAAGCCCTGTCCCGAATCTTGCATGAGACTAAGCTCTTTCTCCATCTGCATGAGGCTAAGCCCTGCCTCCATATTTGCATAAGGTTAAGCTCTGCCTTCATTTGCATGGGACTAAGCCCTGTCCCGAATCTTGCATGAGACTAAGCTCTGTCCCGAATCTTGCATGTGACTAAGCTCTGTTTCCATCTGCATGAGGTTAATCCCTGCCTCCATATTTGCATAAGGATAAGCTCTCCCTTCATTTGCATGGGACTAAGCCCTGTCCCGAATCTTGCATGAGACTAAGCTATGTCTCCATCTGCACGAGGCTAAGCCCTGCCTCCATATTTGCATTTTTTGCCGAGACTAAGCGTCGTCTCCCCGGCACTATCTATTTCTCTCTTCTTTCGGGCTAAGCTCTGCCCTCAACCTCACAAGACTAAGCCTTGTCTTGTTTCCCTTAACATCATGTTATCGCATCTCATGGGCTGAAATATCACCAACTTTTCCAAAGGCACCATAGTCTAAAGGCATTATCCTCATAGCCGGAAGACACCATGCCATGGCCCGCGGATCTCTCAAAGTTGCATATCATTTTTTAAAGGCGTCATGGTTCGAAGGCACCATTTTCATGGCCCGAGAACATCATTTCATGGCCTTTGAATCCCTCATGGAACAATTCATGGCCCAGGACATCATTCTCAACCGTCCAAAGACAATTCTCATGGTCCAAAGGGAATCTGCATCATGTTTAAATTTTCGCACAAGTATACGCCTGTAGCATCTTTTACTTGCAGGTGACCCGATGAGCAACCATTACCACGATGGGAGCAATCCCGCTCCATTTCCTTCATGTTATCTCAAACCCGACCAATCACTGTAACCATCCTTCACCTATCCCGAAACTTCGTGACCATCATTGTGGTAACTTCATCGGTATACTCCGCCGATGAATCCAGAACTACACACGGCCTAATTCCTATAAAACCGAGGATATGTAGGCAGCTCAGAAACCAGAGTGTGGCCTATGTCTCAAAAATTCTCGCTCGGTCAAAATTGGCCATCACATCTTTACCCGACAACTCTTTCATCCTTCCCGAATAAAGAAGGCAGTTGTTGATACCCATTTTTTTCCTATAATATTTTTAAATGCATATATACCTTCAAAACTACACACTAGCATCAATTGATATTTTTCCATAATTTTTACATTTTAAAATTAATTTATCTCAGTATTTTTATTTATACAAATAGTTAGTAATTGCATCACAAATGATTTTATAATAATTTTATGACTTAATTCTACTATTTATATTTATACTAAGATTTAACTACTTGTAAAAATGGCCACATTTACATTTTGGGTTACAATTACAATAACTTTACAATTATAGCCCATGCGTACATTATTGCATTATTTTACCAGAAAATAGCTATTGTATTTTTAAAATATTGAGTAATTAATTTTCATCATTTTTTCATAAAAATCATTTTTTATCATTTACTAACTATTTTTACAAATTATTTTATCTATTAAGTGGGTATTTAACAAGTAGCCTCTTTTAATTTGGTTCAATTTCGGACCTAGCCCATATTATTACCCCCAGCCTAAATTTTTATAGCCCAAACACCCTTAAGCCCAACATGCACCTACCCGATCCAAACCCCCATCAAATAATGGTCGTTGATCTTTTAGATTAACGTCCACAATAAACCTTACCATAATTAACCCCCAACCAACCCTAACCCCCTAATCACTTCTCCAACCCAACCGCCTTTGAATCCCTCCTCTTCCATTCTCTCTCGACTCACCCCTAACCCTAATCGTCGTCACCGGTGAGAAACCCCTGCTATGGTATTTTCGTGCCTCTTCCGACCACCATTGGTATCCTATACTACATGGCTCTTTGATTTCACGATTCCTTGAGGAGATTTCAAGGAAAGCCAACCGGATTCTGCCTGAAAATTGTTTATCGGCCTGTCTATGGCCTTTATCGTTTGTGAGTATTGGTTTTTGTCCATTTTTAGTTCGAATACATAGTTTTGACTGAATTTCTTTCATCTCTACTGATTTTCTGGAAAACCCTAGTTACGACTATTCGAATCCGTTTAGATCTTTGTAGATCTGAAACATTTCGAGTATTATCTGGTGTTTTCCCTTGAAGATCTCCTGTTTTGGTTAATTGTTTCGATTCCATTTGCTATCTTCTGAAATTAGAGTTTGCCCTAAGTATTTCTCAAAAAGGATTTTCTTTCTAACTTTTTCAGTGTTTAAACTAATTGTTTCTTTACTAGATTGACTGATCCTCATGTATATTTCTGTGTGTTACACTTATGTCTTCACTTCTTTGGTTTCGATATTGTGCTTATCTCTGTGAACCAGTCCTATTGATTTATTTCTATTTAGGAGCTTAAAAGATTTTCCCTGTTAAAATCATTATTTTATGAGATTTCTACTCGATCGAATTCTGTTAAGGTGAACAATTTCCTTCTTGTTAAAATCATAACCCTTTGGGATTCTTACTTGGTTGATTTCTATCTAAGGATTCAAATAATTCTTTCCTATAAAATTAGTACTCTTTGAAGATTTTACTGGTTGTTTCCTGTTAATTACTCTAATTAAAATCCGTGTGCATAGATTTTATTGGTTTCCTTATTTATGACTTTAATTGGCCATCCTTGCCTTAATTACTCATCCACATGATTTTTGATTTGTACTAATCCTTTATTTGGTCTGATTTGGATTCTTGCCTTAATTAAAATCTCTTGTTGTTAGCATTGATGAATTATCCCTACTTAAGGGGTCTATTCCGGATTCCCTTATGGTTAATTGATTTTGTGACCCTGTGATTGCCCTTAATTGACTGATTTCTGATTCTTTTACCTTATTTGTCCTAATCCTAAAAAGCTATAAATACACTCTTGTTTTTCCTCTCAACACATAAACAGTAGTTCAGAATATACACACACACACACTCAAATTCTCTGTTCTTAAACAGTAGTTCAGAATATACACACACACACACACTCAAATTCTCTGTTCTTTCTCTGCTACATGTGCTAACTGTTGGTCTAGCCGGCTAAAAGCCAAGGCTAGACATTGGAACTCTACCTGCTTTACATTTTGTACTTTGTTTCATTAATTGGTATGTCTCTAGTTGAATTCTGAAACTCAACTTAATGTGTTCCTTTATGTAAATCCATGCCTATTCTTGCACTGGTTAATTGGCTATGTATTTGATTCTTCATGTTTACTGCTTTACCCAGAATGTTTAAGTTTTACCCTCTCCAGTTCAAGTGTTTAATCGAGCATGCCTAGATCTCATTTGCCTTGTTTTCATGTTTGTCCAGTTCATGTTTACTCCCCTCAACTAGTATGCTCATGTTAGACTCCTAATGTATTTAATTGATCCTAATCGGTATAACTAATGCACCCATGTCTTCAACATGACTATTCCCGCGCTCTGTCTCTATGTCTTAATTACCTTTTACCATGACTGACTTGTTAAGTTCCTGAATCAGTAGACTACTAGTTTTTCTGTACAGTTGTTGTTCCATATGCTCCCCTTAGACCATGTTCATGTGTTTCTTATGTGAAGTTCTCTATGTTTCCAAACCTTTGACCCCTGTTTGTATGTTGTGAGTCTGAGCACTCTGAATTCGTGTGGTTGTATGTTGAATCTTTGTTCTTTTAGAATTGATTTCAAAGCTGTTTTTTACTCTTGGATTTTTCCTAAAATTGTTTCTATGCCTGAAAACCTTTTCATTCCTAAAAGTGTTATCTCTACACTATATTTAACAAGTTCTTTCAAAATTATGTCCTGCACTCCCACTTCTACTCTTAGATTCTTAAGTTTTGCCCCTCCAGTGTGTGTACTACCTAGGAATTCCTGAGACTCCTCCGAACTCTAGCACACTAGGGCTAGCCTTCTCCACACTGCATATAATCATTTCTCTATCCAAAGGATCTTGGTGTGAGCATTGCTCGGGATCCCTGAGGTCCTTAGGGAACTTTGATACACCAGGACACCCTATTTGGCTTTACGATTCTTGGTATCTGAGACTGTTTTGAAGAACTGGTGTCTCCAGATTTACTTTGGGCCTATCTGCAGGCTCCCTATAGTATAGCTTATATTTATTTATCTAACTCATTGAATTCTGGTTTGTAATAATTATCTTTATAAATAGATACTAGGGAAATTAGTAAAAGGGGAGGGATTTTTATATGACTTTTGTGGGTAAATTGTGTAGAAATCATGCTTTAGGTTCATACTATGCTTATTTGCAGTAGAAATCATGCCTTTAGACCTATGTTATGTTACTTACATTAGAGATCATGTTGTAGGACTGTTGTGTTATTTGCATTAGAAACCCTGCCTTAGGATAATTACGTTTTACTGGTTTTGCATATTAGAAAACATGTTGTAGCTTAGTACTTCAGTATCACAAAATTCTGCTTCTGCATAATCATGATCACCTAGAAATCATGTTATTAAATTACTGTTGTAATTCTGCCTAATAAATGTTCATTCTTTACGTGCACTAGAAATCCTGCTTTAGGACTTTGTTTACATTCGCTTTAAACTATGTCTACATCGCCTAAATCAGTAGTCGTCATGTCTATAAGGATGTTTAAAAGCAATTTCAACGCCCAGACACCATGCTATAGGATAAATATGTATGAAATCAGTTTCGTGATAATTAGCACCTAGACAAGCATGTTTATATGACATATTAAAACTCAAACTGTTTGCTTTCCTTTAGTCAATTTTCAGAATTTTGTTTGCATTTTTTTAGACAGCATATTATAGGGTATCCCTGAACCACGCCTAGTCAAGCCTATAGGTAATTGAGGCCTTATAAAAGATGGTAAAACTGTGCTTTGTTTAATTATTTGTGAACTGCCCATATTTAGAAAGTCATAAAATCAGTAGGGAAACTAATTAGGTCTCCACTGCCTCGCTTTAATAGATATTGCATACAGTCTGTTTTCATGCTCACATAGATATCCTGTTTTAGGACTTTGAAATGTCTGAAATCATGTTGTTCGAGACGTGCTATTGTCTGCATATTTGAGGAGGTAAAAGTGAGCCTTTAATTTTTCCTTAAGTTTGGACGGGACCCACCATTGTGGACCTCAAGGGGTGCCTAACACCTTCCCCTCGAGGTAATTTCAAGCCCTTACCCAAATCTCTGGTGACGTAGACTAGCTTTATGAGTTAGTTGCATTAGGCCATAATGCACCATAAATCCGTTAGGTGGAGACTCTTCACTTTTCATATCCCTCTCCCAAAAGGGAGGGAGTTGTCCCAAATGAATGTAGAAACCTGGTTCCGCAAGGGAAAAAGGAGGGGCGCGACTATTGGTAGAAGTTGAATTTCCTTAGTTTCATTGGCTTGAATTTGGTGCGTTTTGTGTTTTTAATGTTTGATGTGATTTGAGGGCTCGAATAAGTTTGTATCATATTTTAGGTCTTGTGGATATGTTTGGTTGAGGTCTCGAGGGTCTTGGGTTGATTTCGGATGGTTACTGGATTGAAAATAAATTTTTGTGCATTGCTGGTGTGATCGCACCTGCGAGGGGTTGGCCGCAAAAGTAACACAAAAGTGGAGGTTGGATTGAGGACTGTGGAGCATAGATGCGGTATAATTTCCACAAGTGTGGACTTGCACCTGCGCGTTGGGTGTCGCAGAAGCGGGAGGGAGCTGGGGAGGCTGGTCTGTAGAAGCGAATGTTTTGCGCAGATGCGCACCCGCAGAAGCGAGGTTTGTGACCGCAGAAGCGGTTGGTCGGCTTTGAGTGAGTTCTGTAGATGCAGATGGGCGGCCGCAGAAGCGGTGTCGTAGAAACGGCTAAATTAGCCGCGGAAGAGAAAAGCCTGGCAGATTATTTAAAAACAAGGGTTCATGATTTTGCTTCATTTTTAACATTTCAAGCACGGGTTTGGGCGATTCTTGAGAGGATTTTTCAAGGGGTTTCTTAGGGTAAGCCCCTTGTGCTCATTTTTGATCAATAATCTCGCTTCCCCATTGATTTTTCCACCTAATTGGTGTGTATTTAAGGTGTAAATTGGGAGTTTGAGGCTAGGGATTTGGAGAGTTTGATTTGGGGATTTAGGTGACGATTTGCTGTCGGATTTTGATAAATTTGGTATGATTGGACTCGTGGTTGAATGAGTTTTCGGGTTTTGTGACTTTAATCAAATTTCGATACATGGGCTGGGGGCCGGCTTTTGAGTTGATTTTTGACTTTTGATTAAAAAGTTAGCATTTTCTTATGAAATTGATTCCTTTAGCCCGTATTGATTGTATCACATTGTTTGTGGCTAGATTCGAGATGTTTGGAGGCCGATTCGCGAGGCAAGGGCCTGCTAGCGGAGTGATTCGAGTTGCTTGAGGTAAGTATCGTATTTAAACTTGGTTGAGGCATTAGTTGCCTGAATTGTTGTGATAGCCACATGTTTTTGGGTGAGCACATGAGTGGGGATGATCCTGTGTGCGGGCACCGGAGTAGTGTATTAATGTTTGGGTTGTGCTTGGGATCCTATAAGCCTAGAAATGACTATTAAGCTTCTAGATTCGATATCTAACATGTGGTAACAATCTATGTGATCTAATTGAGCCATGATGAGTCTAATTAGAGGTTTAATCCTTGAAGGAACCTGATAAATGCCTCTTATTAATGAAACTTTAGCATGTTATTTATACCAGTCCAGGAATAGGATAATCGTATTTGATTCATTACTTCTGTGCGA
This sequence comes from Nicotiana knightiana, assembly GCA_005239525.1. Classification (NCBI taxonomy): domain Eukaryota; kingdom Viridiplantae; phylum Streptophyta; class Magnoliopsida; order Solanales; family Solanaceae; genus Nicotiana; species Nicotiana knightiana. Next base: position 34,411 of record MDKJ01036710.1, on the reverse strand, counting down.
TATTTCGGACTAGGCATGCGGCTATACTGGGCGAATTATGTTATTTGCACGTGAGTTGTCCGTGCAGCACGCGAGTTGTCCGTGCGGATCCATATATTGATATTATTAGCACGTGAGTTTTTCGTGCAGCACGTGAGATGTCCGTGCGGACCCATATATTTACATTATTGACGTAAGTTGTATGTGTCGCATGTGAGTTGTCCGTGCAGATTCTATTGTTAGCACGTGAGTTATCCATGCATCAAGTGAATTGTCTGTGCAATGTGTGAAACTTGTAATTTCTTGATCATTTATCTGATTTACTTGTTTTCTTTCCCCTACATGCCATAATACTGTTGAGCAGGGTATTTGAGGACCAGTGCATATGCACATACAAATATATGTATCACGAAGCCTTATGGGATAACTTTAAATCTCATAATATATGTTAATAAAAGATGGAAGAATTATACTGACTTACCTAGTGACCTCCATAATGATGAGCTTCTCTTACCTTCCCTTATTTATTTGCGATACTTATTGAGTTAGTTGTACTCACACTACACCCTGCACCTCGTGTGCAGATCCAGGTGCTTCCGGTCACGACAGTTGCTAAGTTGTAGGGTCCGGACTTTCGAAGACTATCGAGATAGCTGCTTGGCATTCGCAGACCTTGGCTCTCCCTCTTTATCTTCCATTTTAGGTTTCAGTTTTATTCCTAAACGGTGTATTGGACTGTGTCTTTATGTAGATGCTCATGTACCTGGTGACACCCCAATTTTGGGAGAGATTTATATTAAATTATAATTTCTTATTCTGTTTTTAAAAAGTTTCCTCAATTTTAACTGCTTCCGTATATTTCAAAGCTTTAGAGTGTTGGAAATGTTTGCGTAGTAGGGTTGCCTAGTACCATGATAGGCGCCATCACTACCGGTTGGTTTTGGGTCGTGACAAGTTGGTATCAGAGCCTAGTTTACATAGGTCTCACGAGTTACGAGCAGGTTTAGTAGAGTCTTCAGGATTGGTACGGGGACGTTTGTACTTATCTTCGAGAGGCTGTCAAACCCTTAGGAAACTTCATATTCTTGTACACCTGTCGTGTGGATTTGTTGATTCCGATAACTAAACTTTTGTATTATATTCTCTCATAGATGGTGAGGACACGTGCTACTGGTTAGGGAAGACAACCACCAGTACCACCAGCTAGGGCCATGAGAGGTCGAGGTCGCAGTAGGGTCCACGGTAGGGGCAGAGGTGCAGCTCATACAACAGCTAGAGTAGTAGTTCAAGATCCACTAGTTGCTCTAACTCAGGAGTAGGTTCTAGATGTGGTTGAGCCAGTGGGGCTAGCTCAGGCACCAGTTGTGCCCATTGTGATTCCAGGCCTTCAAGAGGCTCTGGCCTAGATATTGACTGTTTGCACTGGCCTTGCCCAGGTGGTTTCGTCTCAGGTCGCACCAGCTACTTCTCAGGCCAGATGAGGTACTCATACCCCCACTACCCGTACTCCAAAGCAGGTGGTGCAGGGACTCCAGATACCGAAGTACTACCAGCCCAGCCGGTTGCAGCTGCTCAGGCCCAGGTGGGTCCTGTTATAACTGATGATGAGCAGAAAAGATTTGAGAGGTTTGGGAGGCTCCAGCCTCCATCATTCAGTGGGGAGTCTAAGGATGCCCAGGACTTTTTGGAATGGTGTCTGCGGATTCTTTGCACGGTAGGTATTCTAGAGACCAGTTGGGTCCCATTCACAGCTTTTCAGTTTACTGGGGCTCCTTTCATATGGTGGGAGTCCTTTGAGAGGTGTAGGCCAGTCGGTGTAGCACCACTTATATGGTGTGAGTTATCCGTTCTCTTCTTAGAGAAGTTCGTACCACAGTCTCGCATAGAGGAGTTGCGCAGACAGTTTAAGCAGCTCCATTAGGATTGCTTATGACTCGAGAGAGGGTATCTGGTGCTACTTTTGATGAGGTGGTTGATATTTCTCAGCAAATAGAGATGGTCTGTAGTCAGGAGCGTGAGGAGAGGTAGGCCAAGAGGCCTCGAGGTTCGGGTGGTCCCAACGGTGTTCATTTTGGCGGAAAATCTTACCATAGCAGGGGTCATCCTTGTAAGCCTGCTCAGATGATTCGTCCAGCTCATCATGGTGCATCAGTTAATCACGGTTATTACAGTGCTCGCTCAAGCCAGTCTTCATCTAGCACACAACCAGCGCAGAGTTCTCACCTTGCCTCATCTGCTCAGGTTTCTATCCGCAGTTCCTCGGGTTATCAGGAGCAGCAGTTCCATTAGAAGCGGGGTTGTTTCGAGTGCGGGGACATGGGTCATAGACATTGTCCTAGATTGTTGAGTGGGGCTCCACGGCAGAGTTCTCGGCCTATGCTACTAGCACTAGCAGTTCCACCACCCACCTACCCGGCTCGGGGAGGGGGGTAGGCAGAGGTCGCCCAAGAGGGGGAGGCCGATCAAGTAGCGGTCATGCCCGATTCTATGCTATTCCTGCCAGGCCAGATACCATTTCTTCATATGCAGTGATCATATGTATTGTCTCAATATGCCACAGGGATGCCTCTATATTATTTTTCCCGTGGTTTCACTTATTCGTATGTATCATCATATTTTTATCATTATCTAGATATGCCTCGTGAGTACTTAAATTTATTTGTTAATGTATCTACGCTAGTAGGCAACACCATTGTTGTGGACCATGTATATCGGTCGTGTGTAGTGACCATTGGGGGATTGGAGACTGGAGTCGATCTTTTATTGCTTAATATGGTTAATTTTGACGTGATGTTGGGTATGGATTGGTTGTCTCCATGTCATACTATTCTAGATTGTCATGCTAAGATTGTGACATTGGCAATACCACGGTTTCCAAGGATCGATTGGAGAGGTTCTCTAGACTATGTTCCCAGTAGAGTGATTTCATACATGAAGGCCCAGCGGATGGTTGGGAAGTGTTGTTTATCTTATCTGGACTTTGTGAGGGATGTTGGTGCCGATACTCCTATTGATTATGTTCCAGTGGTGCGATATTTTTCGGATGTGTTTCCTGCAGACTTTTCGGGCGTGCTGCCCGACAGGGATATTGACAGACACTCATCCCATTTCTACTCCTCTGTATCGTATGGCACCAACTCAATTGAAGGAATTGAAAGAGAAGCTTCAGGAACTCCTTGATAAGGGTTTTATTAGGCTTAGTGTGTCGCCTTGGGGTACACTAGTTCTGTTTGTGACAAAGAAGGATGGTACTATGCTGATGTGCATCGATTATAAGTAGTTGAACAAAGTTACAATCAAGAACAAGTATCCTTTGCCGCGCATTGATGATTTATTTGACCAGCTTCAGGAAGCGAGTTTGTTCTCTAAGATTGATTTGAGATCTGGGTATCACCAGTTGAAGATTTGGGACTCAGATATTTTAAAGACAACATTCAGGACCCGTTATGGTCATTATGAGTTCCTTGTGATGTCTTTTGGGCTGACCAATGACCCAGATGCATTCATGCATCTGATGAATAGTGTATTTCAGCTTTATCTTGATTTGTTTGTCATAGTGTTCATTGACGAAATCCTGGTGTACTCTCGTATCCAGGAGGAGCATGCCCATCATTTGAGGATTGTGTTAGAGCGGTCGAGGGGGGAGAAGTTTTATGCCAAGTTCTCCAAATGTGAGTTCTGGCTTATTTCACTGGAGTTCTTGGGGAAAGTGGTGTCCAGTGAGGGGATTCATGTGGATCTGAAGAAGATAGATGTAGTTGAGAGTTAGCCCAGACCATCCTCAGCTACAGAGATTCGAAACTTTCTCGGCTTGGCCGGTTGTTATCGTCACTTTGTGGAGCGGTTATCATCTATTGCATCGCCCTTGACTAAATTGACCCAGAAAGGTGCTATTTTCAGGTGGTTGGATGATTGTGAGGAGATCTTTTACAAGCTCAAGACTGCCTTGACCACAGGTTCAATTCTAGTTCTACCTTCAGCTTCTGGATCTTATACAGTGTACTGTGACGCTTTTCAGATCGGTATTGGGTATGTCTTGATGCAGGGAGGTAGGGTGATTGCTTATGTTTCGTTTCAGTTGAAGCCCCATGAAAAGAACTACCCTGACCATGATTTGGAGTTGGCTGCCATCGTTCGTGCATTGAAGATTTGGAGGCATTATCTCTATGGTGTGTCTTGTGAGGTGTTTACAGATCATTGGAGTCTCCATCACTTGTTCAAATAGAAGGATTTGAATTTGAGGTAGCACAGATGGCTGGAGCTGCTAAAGGACTATGATATCACTAATTTGTATCATCCCGAGAAGGCCAATATGGTGGACGATGCCTTGACTAGAAAGGCAATGAGTATGGGTAGCCTTGCATTCATTCCTGTTGGTGAGAGACCGCTTGCAGTTGATGTTTAGGCCTTGGCCAACCAGTTCATGCGATTAGATGTTTCGAATCCTAGTCAGGTTCTAACTTGTGTGGTTTCTCGATCTTTTTTATATGACTACATCAGAGAGCGCAGTATGATGATCCCCATTTTCTTGTCCTTAAGGACACGGTTCAGCACGGTGATGCTAGAGATGTTACTATTGGGGATGATGGGGTATTGATGATGTAGGGTCGAATTTGTGCGTCTAATATAGATGGGCTACATGAGTTGATTCTTGAGGAGGCCCACAGTGCGGTATTCCATTCATCCAGGTGTCGCGAAGATGTACCAGGACTTGAGGAAGCACTATTGGTGGAGAAGAATGAAGAAGGACATAGTGGGATTCGTAGCTCGGTGCCTTAACAGTCAGCAAGTAAAGTATGAGCATCAGAGACCGAGTGAATTGCTTCATAGGCTAGAGATCCTAGAGTGGAAATGGGAGCAGATCACCATGGATTTTGTAGTTGGGCTCCCACGGACTTTGAGGAAGTTAGATGTTATTTGGGTGATTGTGGATCGGTCATTTTGAGAGTTGTATCCCTGTTCCCCCATTTACTGCTCATTTTTTACTTTATAGTTGTTATGTGACTTGCCGGGGTAGTCAATTCGAGTCTGGAGGGATTTCGGAATGAAATGAGACACTTAGTCTTAAAGTTGGAAGCTTAAGTTGAAAAGGTTGATCAGATGTTGACTTATATGTAAACGGCTCTGGAATAAAATTTTGATGGTTTTGTTAGCTCCATTGGGTGATTCTTGACTTAAGAGCATGTCCGGATTGTGATTTGAAGGTCCGTAGTGGAATTAGGCTTGAAATGGCAAAAGTTGAATTTTTAGAAAGTTTGACCGGAGGTGGACTTTATGATATCGGGGTCGGATTCCAATTTCGGGAGTTGAAGTAGGTCTGTAATGTAATTTTTGTCTTGTGTGTAAAATTTAGGGTCAATCAGACATGATTTGATAGGTTTCGACGTTGTTGGTATAAGTTGAATTTCCTTAGTTTTGTTATACTTGAATTGGGGTGCGATTCATGTTTTTGATGTTGTTTGATGTGATTTGAGGGCTCGACTAAGTTTGTATCGTACTTTAGGACTTTTTGGTATGTTTGGTTAAGGTCTCGTGGGCCTCGGGTTGATTTCAGATGATTACCGGACCATAAATGTGTATTTGTGCATTGCTGAACCTGGAAGTTTTCTTGTTTGATCGCACTTGCGAGGGGTTGGCCGCAGGTGCGATGCCGAAGGTGCGGCTGGAGTAACACAAAAGTGGAGGTTGGATTGAGGAATGTGGAGTGCAGATGCGGTAAAATTTCCGCAGGTGCGGACTCGCACCTGTGCGTGGGGTATCGCAAAAGAGAAAGGGAGCTGGCGAGGCTGGTCTGCAGAAGCAGATGCTTTGTGCAGATGCGCACCCAGAGAAGCGGGGTTCGCGACTACATAAGCGGTTGGTCGACTTTGAGTGAGTTCCAGATATGCAGAAGCGAAAAGCCTGGTAGATTATTTAAAAACAAGGGTTCGCGATTTTGCTTCATTTTAAACATTTCAAGCATGAGTTTGGGAGATTCTTGAGAGGAATTTTCGAAGGATTTCTTGAGGTAAGTCCCTTATGCTCATTTTTTATCAATAATCTCGCTTCCTCATTAATTTTTCCACCTGGTTGGTGTGTATTTAAGGTGTAGATTGGGAGTTTGAGGCTAGGAATTTGGAGAGTTTGATTTAGGTATTTGGGTGACGATTCAGTATCGGATTTTGATAAACTTGATATGGTTGGACTCGTGGTTGAATGAGCTTTCGGATTTTGAGTCATTTTTGACTTTTGATTAAGAATTTAGAATTTTCTTCTAGAATTGATTCCTTTAGCTCGTGTTGATTGTATCACATTGTTTGTGGCTAGATTCGAGATGTTCGGAGGTTGATTCGCGAGGCAAGGGCCTGCTAGCGGAGTGATTCGAGTTGCTTGAGGTAAGTATCGTATTTAAACTTTGTTGAGGCATTAGTTTCCTGAATTGTTGTGATAGCCACGTGCTTTTGGTGTGCACCAGTGTGGGAATGATCCCGTGTGCGGGCACCAGGGTTGTGTATTCATGTTTGAGTTATGCTCGGGCTCCTATAAGCCTAGAAACGACTGTTAATGTGATGACCTAAAGGTTCATCTTATAAATTAAGGCTCCGTTCCAGGCTCATTAGCCTTAAAAAGATTAATTTTATTTACCTCAATTTTGCGTGCACAATACGGGCGTGAAACTGGAAAGCTTTTGTGTGAAAATATGAGAAATAGTAATGTTTGGAATTTAAAATTTAGTTTTAGTTGAATTTGTTCAACATTTTTAGTAAACGGATCCGAATCTGTGTTTCAATAATCCCAGGAGGTCCGCAGTAAAATATGGGACTTGGGCGTATGCCCGGTACTGAATTTCGAGGTCCCTAACCTTAGAAATCAATTTTTGAAAGAAATTGTTTTGCTGGATTTTAAATGAAATAAAGAAATAAATTAATGTTTAAAACTGATATAGGTTGGTTATGATGTTTAAGTCTTATATGTGCAATTTGGTAAGAATCGGAATTTATTTGACGTGATTTGGACGTACGGTTGAGAAATAGTGAAATTGAAGTGGTCTTGAGAAAAATCATGAATTTTGAGGTAAATTCGTAGTTTTAGGTGTTATTTTTGTGATTTGATCGCACGAGCAAGTCCTCATGATGTTTTTAGACTTGAGTACATGTTTGGTTTAGAGCCCCGAGGTCGGGTAAGTTTCAGGTAGGCTTGGGGATGTTTTGAACTTATAAAAAAATATGGTGTCATAGTTGTGCTGGTGTGCCCGCACCTGCGAGCCTTGAGCCGCAGGTGCGAGAGGAAGCCCGCAGGTGCGACCAAGCCGAGGTTCCCCTGCGTCCGCAGGTGCGGACCCTTCTACCCAGAAGCGGTAATGCAGTCGCAGGTGCGGCCCAAGCTTCCCAGCTCTTTTTCATAGAAGCGGAAGCTCTCCCGCACGTGCGCAAGCGTGAGTGCGACCTAAGCACCGCAGGTGCGGGGGTCAGGCAATGAGTTCATATTAATTAAAACTCCAGCCTTTTTCTTCTTATTTTTCACAAGGGTAGAAGACCTAGGGCGATTTTCTCAAGGCTTTTTCTTCCAAAATCATAGGTAAGTGTTCATTAACTCTTTTCTTTTAATTACCCAATGTTTTTCATCACTTTTCAATCCAAAATCAAGAATTTCATGGTAAAAATTGAGGGTTTGGGTAGAATTAGAGAATTTTGTAAAAATCGAATTTTGACCTCGAATTGGGGTCGAATTTCAAAACTAATTGCATATTCTGGCTCGGGGTGAATGGGTAAACGTAATTCGGTCCGAATCCCGAGTTTGGACCAAGCGGGACCGAGGTTGGGTTTTAACTTTTTTTTAGAAAACTTAGGAAAACAATGATTTTGCAATAAAGTTAGTTCCTTTAGCATAAATTAATGATATTAAACTAATTGTGATTAGATTCGAGCGGGTTAGAAGCAAATTCGAAAGGAAAAGCGGTAATTGAGTAGTGAGTGGCCTGCGAATTTGAGGTAAGTGTTTGGTTTAACCTTGACTTGAGGGAATAGGAATCCCCAACTTAAACGCTATGTGAATTTGCATGTGTGTGGTGTATAGGTGAAGTAACGAGTATCTATGCACCACCAAATTGTCTGTTAAACATGATCCCTTCCCCGTTTCCAATTATTTGCTTCCGAGCTTAATTGTTTCATGATCATTAAGGTTTATATGTATATTTGGATTCGTTAATTTATTGTTAAGTATTGCTTCAAGTATTTTGGAAGTTATGGTTGTTCTCTTGGTTTTGTTATGTTACATAAGAATTGAGCTGAATGTCAGTGTTACGATATGAATATAATTTCTGGTTGGTTTCGTTGTGAAATGATAATTGATGAAGTTTATGAGTTTTACAGTTTCGGTTCACAATTGTTGATACAAAAATGTTGTGAAAGGATTGGCCTGAATTGTGAAAGCTTTTCAGAAATAAACTGATATGATATGTCTGGTGGGAGCGGGTTGCACGTCGCAACAAGGAGTGAGAAGGGTGGACATGTGGGATCGGGTTGCACGCCGCAATAGGAAAAATAAGGGTGATATATATATAGGGAGGAGCAATAAGGGTTGACAAATAGGAGCAGGTTGCGCACTGCAACAAGGAGCGATAAGGGAGAATAATTATGTTTTACTGATTTTCAAAAATAAGGATTTGTAAAACTTCGGTTTTATTAAAAAGGTTTTCATACTCTAATTTTATTGTGATTTAAATTGAAACTTGGAAATTTTGAGGAGTTGATTACAGTTGATATCTGAAAAGAGTTATCTGAGTTGTTTTTATTTACTGTGGCAAGTTACTGGTTATCAAGTTTATTATTATTATTTCTTTCTTGCTTTATTATATATATTGTTCACAGGTTTTGTTGTAAATGCCCCGCCATAGCCTCGTCACTACTTCGTCGAGGTTAGACTCGGCACTTACTCAGTACATGGGGTCGATTGTACTGATACTACACTTTGTATTCTTTTGTGCAGATCCAGGTACCGGCCAGAGTTAGGAGATCTTAGTAGCTGCGCATTTTCGTTCTAAGACACGAGGTAGATCTGCTGGCGTCCGCAGATTCCTGGAGTCTTGTCTTTACTTTATAGACGTTATTTTATTTCTTTCAGAACAGAGATATATTCTTTTAGCCCATTATTTGTAGTATTCTTAGTAGTTCGTGAATTGTGACACCAGACCCTGAGGTAGTTTTCTAGTTATATACTTAGTTCGTGGTTCGGCTTATTATTGACCTTTATTAGTATTCATTTTTAAATTGTTTCGCTGTGTTTAAGTAAATATTCAAAGGAAAATGGTTAATAAATTTCTAACATTGGCTTGCCTAGCAAGTATCTAGACCAAATATTCCAACTCCTACCTCGTCTAGCTCGCAGGTTCCTAAAAGAACTGCGGGGCTAAAATCACTTAGTTCTTGGACGGGGTTTAGGGGTTCTCAAGGTGATAATATTGGTGATAGTTCACAACTAAATGAGCTTCAAGTTTATTTGTCGCAGGGACTTGAATCAGAGAATCCAGACGGCACCTTCAATGTTTTGGAGTGGTGGAAGGACAAAGAAAAACACTTTCCGGTTCTTTCAAGGATGGCTCGAGATATTTTAAGTATTCAAGCTTCAACAGTGGCATCGGAGAGCGCTTTCAGTCAAGCGAGACTTCAAATCGGTGATCATAGAGCGTCTATGAGGGAGAGCTTGGAAAAATCAGTACTCTTCAGAGATTGGATCCGTTCGGAAAGAAGAAATTTTGGACTTGCTGAATCACAACTGGATATAGACGAAGCTTATGAAGAAATGCTAGAGGAACTTGCGGAGGATGTTGCTAATGCTTCGCCCGGAAGCGGTGATGAACAAGCTTCTTTTCCGCCACCACCAACGGAAGTTCCTCCCAACCTTGAAGGATTTATGAAATTTGTTAGGGATACTATGTAGATTAATATGTAACTTATATTTTGGCACATCTTGATTAGTTTTTCTCCCTTTTAATGGTGGTATTAGTACCTTAGCTGTGCTCATTCCATTGGGGGGAGGAAGACTAAGAAAGATATTGCCATTTTTTTAAATGTCGTTATTAATAAAATTTATAAGGCATTTCCTTGAATATTTGTGTTTACACTTGAATTACAAATTTACAATACATATCTAATAGTTATATAATATAATTTACAATAAATTGTCTTAGATAATATAATATAATTACATAACAAAAATTTTGTAACTCTAGAATAACACTTATATAATACACTTATACAAGATTTACAAGAAAATTGCCTTACATAAAAAAAATTAAAAAAAAATAGCCCGGACCCGTTTAGGCCCGCTTGGCCCGCGGGCTCGGCCCACTTAGCCCGGGCCCATGTGGGCTTAGGCCCGTAGGGGGCCGGTTCCACACATATGGCCCGTTTGGCCCGGGCCCGTTTAGCCCGGGCCCGCATAACCCGGGCCCGCATAGCCCGGGCCCGCTTAGCCCGTTTGGTCCGGGCCCGGCCCGTTAGCCACCCCTAGGCGTACATCACGATCCCGTGGGTTGTGAATTTGGGTCGTGACAGTTAAACTTCTAGTTTTGATATCTAACATGTGGTAACGGTCTATGTGATCTAATTGAGTCGGCCATGATGAGTCTACTTAGAGGTTTAATCTCTGAAGGAACCTGATAAATGCCTCTCATTAATGAAACTTTAGCATGTTATTTATACCAGTTCAGGGATAGGAAAATCTTATTTCATTCATGATATACTTGTACACTTGCTTCATTTCTTCTGTGTGATATTTCATACTGGGGCATGCGGCTATGCCAGGCGGATTATGTTATTTGCACGTGAGTTGTCCTTGCGGATCTATGTATTGACATTATTGACACGTGAGTTGTCTGTGTCGCACGTGAGTTATATGTGCTGATTCTATTGTTAGCACGTGAGTTGTCCATGCATCACGTGATTTACTTGTTTTCTTTCCCCTACATGCCATAATACTGTTGAGCAGGGTATTTGAGGACCAGTGCACATTCACAGATGGATATACGTATCACGAAGCCTTATGGTCTAGCTTTAAATCTCATAATATGTTAATCAAAGATGGCAGAACTGTACTGACTTATCTGGTGACCTCCACAATGTAGAGCTTCTCTTACTTTCCCTTGTTTATTTGCGATACGCATTGAGTTGGTTATACTCACACTACACCCTGCACCTCGTGTGTAGATCCAGGTGTTTCCAGTCACGACGGTTGCTGAGTTGTGGAGTCCGAACTTTCGAAGACTATCGAGGTAGCTGCTTGGTGTTCGCAGAACTTGGCTCTCCCTCCTTATCTTCCATTTTATGTTTCAGTTTTTATTTCCTAGGCGATGTATTAGACTGTGTCTTTATGTATATGCTCATGTACCCGGTGACACTTTGATTATGGGAGAGATTTGTATTAAATTATAATTTCTTATTCTGTTTTTAAAAGGTTTCCTCAATTTTAACTACTTCCATATCTTTCAAAGATTTAGAGTGTTGGAAATGTTTGCGTAGTCGGCTTGCCTAGTACCATGATAGGCGCCATCACAACCGGTTAGTTTTGGGTCGTGACATTAAGTCGTGAACGCGATGAACAGTGGTCTCTAGGCTACATAACCGTGGTCAAGGCCAAGCAAACGCAAAGAACAATGTGTGCCTCCCCACAACCTCTCCTTCCTTATACGCGAATGCGGTCCCAGGCACGCGTTCGCAATGCACAAGCTTCCCAATAATCGCTATCGCATCCCTATCTTCGTGAACGCAAACAGAAAAAATCCACCGGTCACTAAGGACTCTACACGATCGCGGCATATCCTTCGCGAACGCGATGAAGGAAACCAAAAACACAGAAATCCAGCAATCTCAATACATGAACAAATGGTTTGAACCCAATCTGAAGCACACCCGGGGTCCCCGGGGCCCCCGGGACCCCATCCGAACATACCAACAAGTCCTAAAATACGATATGAACTCACACGAAGCCTCAATCACATCAAATAACACCAAAACAATGAATCGTACATCAATTCAAGCCTAATAAACTAATGAACTTCCAACTTCTATACCTAATGCTGAAACCTACCAAATTAACTCCAAATGACCTAAAATTTTGCACGCAAGTCACAAATGAAACAACGGACCTATTCCAACTTTCGGAACCAAAATTCGAACCTGATATCAATAAAGTCTACTCTCGATCAAACTTCTCAATCTTCCAAACCGTCAACTTTCCAACTTTTGTATTAAAAACCATCGTCGATTTTTAATGGTGAGTGTGATACACCTTTCTATTTACTCAGCCTAATCTGATATATCAATTTAATTAAGAATTTTAAATAATAATAAATAAAAAATAATTAAATGGGTAAATGTGGCGGATTAAAAAATCAAAGGAAGGGGATGAAGGGATAAAGACATGGTCATTTGTAAAAACATTCTCTTCTATATCCTCCGATAATGGTTACACCATGTCTGACTCGTGATTTTTACCATTAAACTTCGATTAAACATTTGATTTTTCCCAATAACCATTGTTTCCACCGAAAATTATAGTTTAATACGAGATTTGGGATAAAAATATTAGGGTTTGTTGAAAGAAGAAGACCTAAATGAAGAAGAAAGATAATTTAGATGAAACAAGCAAGAGAAGAAAAACATTTCATATGAAACCCACAAGAATAAAGGAAGAAGGAAGATAGAAAAAAATGAAGAAGAATACTAGAATACAAACAAAATAGAGAGAAAATATAAAAATTAAATATTTTAAAGAGAGTAACAATAATTAACCATTAGAAATGGTCAATTGAGGCCATTTTTATGTATAATTTCATCTCTCACACGCCTTTTGGCGAGTTACCTTACATATTTCATTAAAAAAATCGACGAAGGATTTATGAATATATTGGGGGCTATAGTTAAGGGGGTTTTTGGGGACACCATATAGTTTAAGTTTGTAACTGACAAAAAGATAATAGTTTAAGGGGGTTTTAGGGTATTCACTCAATTTCTATTTGCGGAATGATGTTGTATATATATTTTTAGTTATATTCTGACTTCTTAGTGTTGATGATATTTTTCATTCTATGGCTAAATGTGTCACGACCCAAAATTCGTTAAAGGTAGTGATAGCGTCTAACACCGCCGTTTAGGCAAGCCAACGGTGATCTATCAACGTACTCACTCATTTTAGTAATTTGAACCATAATTTTTATTAATTAAATAATATAACAAAGTGGATGATAATATTTACACGAACTACAATGATGAACAACATATAAGAACCACCAAAATCCGGTGTCACAAGTGCATGAGAATTAACTAGGAAATATGATAAGATACAACATCTGTCTGGAATACAAATTAGACAGGAGAATGTAAATAATTGTCACAACCCAATTCTCGCTTCGTAAGATGTTGTGACGGCACCTAGTCTCTCGACTAGGTAAGCATAATAAATTGCGGATAAAATGGAAATAAAAGGAAAATTTAACAACTAAACTACAACAGAATAATTTTATAGCAGATAAGATGCCGCCCGTCATGTACAAAAGCAAACGCTCCAGTATACACAGTATTTTCCCAAACCCGATAGTCATAAGTCACAAGCTACAAAAGAAAAACTAAAATCTCTATACACCATAATCTAAGTAAAATACAAAAATGATGGAAATAGAAGGGGACTCCGAGGTCTGCGAACGCGGTAGGTGTACCTTGAAGTCTTTGTACAGCAGCAAGCATTCTCAGCTAATAGCGGAGCTGATATGAGGTACCTGGATCTGCACACAAAATATGTGCAGAAGAATAGCATGAGTACACCACAACGGTACCCAGTAAGTACCAAGCCTAACCTCGGTAGAGTAATGACGAGGTAAAGTCCAGGCCCTACTGGGATATACTAATAAGACAGATAGTATAATAAAAATGAAGGGAAAATGGTAAATTTAACAAAAAGAATTTACATAGAATTAACAACACAGCATAATGAGATAACAGCAGGGGCGCTCCTGAGATACCGTCTCGTAGTCCCAATAGTAAATACTCAATAGGAGATCTCCCGAGATACCATCTTGTAGTACCATCTCGATAAACCGACGAACCCTCTCTCGAATTGTGGCAACCAAAGCTGGTGTATGTCGGGCCACATTCACTGAATCGAACTGCATACTCTAACACAATCATAGAACCCTGACGCAATTGCTCAAACTTCGCGCGCCATGCATCTCTGAGACTCTTGGGAACATACTCCCTCAAGAACATGTCCAAAAATTGAGTCCATGTAAGTAAAGTTGCCTCAGCCAGACTACCCAACTCATAAGCATGCTACCACTGATAGGCTGCTCCTCTAAGCTGGAATGAAGTAAAAAAAAAACCCCACTCGACTCCGCTATGCCCATATTACGGAGAATACGGTGGCACTCCTCTAGAAAACCCTGGACATCCTCTTACGCCTATCCATTGAAAGTAGGAGGGTGGTACTTCTTGTACCTCTCAAGTTTGAGTTGCTCCGCCTCAAAACTGCTGCCCTAGCCTCGGGCTAAATTGGAGCTACCGGCTGCATCAGTATAATCTCTGGAACCTGGTCGACCTAAACCCGCTGCTCTAGGTATGGGCGGCGAGAGTCGGTGCTCCTTCCCCGGCCTGAGATGTGGCACGAGCAAGTGGAATCAATCCAGCCTGAGCCAACGTAATGAACATGCTCAGAAGCTGGGCTAGAGTCTCCTGGAGGGCTGGTGCAGCAAGAGGTACCTCAGGTACCTGCCCTCCAGTTGTGGCTACAGGGCGTTCCTCCGTAGCAGCTTGTGCGGGTGCTCTGGCTGCACTACGTGGACGTCCTCGGACTATACCTCGGCCCCAGCCTCTCACGGATCTAGCAGGGGCGCGAGTGCCTGGTCATCAGATCAACTTGTATGTGTCCTCACCATCTGTGAGAGAATAGAATACAGAAGTTCAGATTTTGAAGTCAACAATTTTCGCACAAAAAACCCTTGAATTATCGCCTCAATCCGTGCTCTCAAAGTCCCAAAATGTAAAATGAGATCAAACCCTCGAAATCACCTGCGAAATTTCTATCGCAGGTGAGGGCTTGACTTAAGTCCCCTCAGTCCGCTTATGTGAGAGTAGGACCGCACCTGCGGATGCGCTCCTGCGGCCAAAACGTCGCACATGCGACCCCTTCACTCATGCGCATCTTCCCATCACAAAAGCAAGGCCGCTTCTGCGAATACTTCCGCACCTGTGAATCCTGTCTGGGCTGCCCAAATCTGCTTCTGCAATCTTCCACTCGCACATGCATGTCCGCACCTGCGGTTAACCCTACCACATGTGCAATGACACCAGAAGTTGAAAAACTTCAACAGCTTACACAGGTCCAATTTCGATCCGTTAAGCATCTGAAACTCACCTGAGGCTCCCGAGACCTCAACCAAACATATCAACAAGTCCTAAAATGCCATACCAACTTAGTTGAGCCCTCAAATCACATCAAACAATGCTAAAAACAAGAATCACCCTCCAATTCAAACATAATGAACTTTGAAACTTCAAACCTCAACAACTGATATCGAAGCATATCAAATCACGTTCCATTGACCTCAAATTTTGCACACAAGTCATACTTGACATTGCGGACCTACTCCAATTTTCGGAATCGGAATCCGACCCTGATGTCATAAAGTCCACTTCCGTTCAAACTTCCCAAAAATTCAACTTTCTCCATTTCAAGCCTAATTCAGCTATAGACCTCCAATTCACAATCTGTACACACTCCTGAGTCCAAAATCACCCAACGGAGCTAACGGAACCGACGAAACTCCATTCTGGAGTCGTCTTCACACAGTTCCTACTACGGTCAACATCTTAGGACTTAAGCTTCCATTTTAAGGACTAAGTGTCCCAAATAACTCTAAAACCACAAATAGAACCTCTCGGCAAGTCACGTAACCAAAAAACATACAGCGGAAGCAGTAAATAGGGGATCGGGGCTAATACTCTCATAACAACCGGTCGGGTCATTACAATAACTCTGATAGAGACTCTGTGTGCTTCGAACTCGTAACATGGGATGCAGCTCACCTAAGTCCCCGCAATAGTCGTGCCTCTGCACCCATAAGATCACTAGACATATATATACCTGCACAAAATGTTCAGCAAGTGTAGCATGAGTACGTAAATCAACGCGTACCCAGGAAGTATCTACTCTAACCTCGAAGAAGTAGTGACGAGGGGCGGATTCGACACTTACTATGGCTAACAATTAAGTGTTGAAATTATAATTAAGCATGGATTATATGAATACAGCTGAAAACTCGATAACAAGAAATAAATTGACAATTCTTTCAGTGATAGTAAATCCAGAATTTATTTCCATTATTTAACAAATTAATCTTTCAAGCCAATGAAATCATATAAATTATAACTGGACTCCAGAAAAAAATTTACGCACGAATTATGCCGAGGTCGTTCGGCCCGATCCAACATACAAATATATAAATTGTGCACTACCGAGTGTTAAATGGAACGAACCATAGATGCATCTATTTGCTACCAAGGCATTCAGACCGCTCCACAAGAAGAGAAAATACATTAAAACAACTGATTCAAGATTATTAAGGGGCTAATATTCAAAGAAATACCAATTCTCATTAACGGTCAAGTGACCCATCCAAAACTCAAGTAAATGAAGTTTAACCTTTTACAATTACTTTGTCAAGTTCCAATATGATTTAAGCGATTAAATTAACATGTAAGGTGAAAACATCACAAGTATAACATGATTTGGGTCCTAGACTACCCGGACATAAGTATAATTAGTAGCTATGTACGGACTCTCGTCACCTCGTCCGTACATAGCCCCCACAAATAGAAGCACATATTAAATAAATTCACCTATGGAGTTAATTCTCTCTTACAAGGTTAGAAAAGAGACTTACCTCACTCCGAAGTTCCATATCTGGCTCCAAAGCTTTTCCAACAATTCAAACCAATGCTCATCGCTCCAAAACTAGTCAATCAATGCGTACATTCATAAATATATACTCTAATAATTGTTATAATCCAATTTATAAAAAATTTCAACTCCGCTCGAAAAATCGATAAAGTCACCCTCGGGCCCACATGCCCGGATTCTGAAAATTTCTGAAGAAAATCGTTACCCATAACATTACGATCTCAAATATATAATTTATTCTCAATTCCATACCCAAATTCGTGGTCAAAATCTAAAAATACCAATTTCTAGGTTTTCTACCAAAACCCCAAATTTTCACTATTTTTTCATGAATTTCCATGTTAAAATTTATATATAATCCAAGTATTTAACTTGCAATAAGTAAGAATCACTTAACTTGTGTGTCGTGATGAAACTCTCCCCTTGAAGCTCTCTAAAAACCGCCCAACCAAAAGAAAATGAGAGAAATGGGCTAAGTCCCGAAATATAACCCACTACCCAATTCCTTCCTCTTCGCGATCGCGGAATGACCCTCGCGATCGCGAAGGCTAAAAAGCCACCGACCAAAAATCTCTTTTTCGCGTTCGCAGTGGCCTTGCCTCATTCGGGATACCCACTGCCCCTCGCCCTCCGCGTTCATGATTCCCAGTTGCGATCGCGTAGACCAAAGGCCTCCTGCCCTGTTTCCCTCATCTCCTCTTCGCATTCGCGGTTGGGCCTCCGCGTTCGCGAAGCACTTCTAGGCCCACCTACGCGTTCGAAGGTCCTACTTTGCGTTCATCTAGGGAAAAATCCACCGGCCTAGAAATCCTTCTTTGCGAACACGTCCATTCCACCGCGTTCGTGAAAGACAACACTAGCACCAGCAAACCAGCAACAATCTTCCATCCAAATTTGGTCTGAAACCACCCCAAAACACACCTGGGACACCGCCCAATCACACCAACCCGTTCCACAACATGACACAAACTTGCTCGAGGCATCAAATCACATCAAACAACATCAAAATCATGAATCGCGCCTCAAATCAAACTTATAAATTTCCAAAATTCCAAATTCTATATCTTTTGTCAAAACATATCAAATCCATCCAAAATGGCCCCGATATCAAAGAGTCCACTCCCCATCAACCTTTCCAAAAGCTTTCAAATTTCCAACTTTTGCCAAATGACCTCCGGACCTCCAATTCCACATCCGGATGCGCTCCTAAGACCAGAATCACCATACGGAGCTACTCCCACTCTCGTAATCCCAAACGGACATGGATAACATTAAAATACACTTCAACCCAAACTTATGAAATTCTTCCAAAATGCTAACTTTCCATAATAAGCACTAAAATGCTCCTGGGTCACCCAAATTCCGATATGGACATACGAAAAGTCCGAAATCATCATACGAACCTATTGAAACTTTCAAATCCCCATTCTGAGGTTGTTTACTCAAAGTCAAACGTTATCCAACTCTTCCAATTTAAAGCTTCGGAAATGAGAATTTTCTTTCCAAATCAACTCTGAACCTCCCGAAACTCAATTCTGACCACACGGACTAGTCATAATACCTGAAGTGAAGCTACCCAAGGCCTCAAACCACCGAACGACACGCTAGAGCTCAAAATGACCGGTTGGATCGTAACATTCTCCCCCACTTAAGCATACGTTTGTCCTCGAACGTGCTAAGAACTGCTCCGGAGTTTTCTGAAATCACTGTTCAATACCTCGTGCATCTACTCATACTACCACAACCCACTTGAGAACATTATCTCATACCACTCTAAAGATCCTCCCTTTTATTTGTCAAATAAGCCTTAGAGCCAAATTCCAACATCTGAAATTCTCCACCAGGCATGTTTCCAACATAAGAACACCGTATCAATCACTACACACTATATCGAAACATGATTGTATACCTTTACTGAATTCACACCGTGCACCGCATAATCCACATGACCATAATATCATCCTCTGACAATATAGCTAAAATCCCACGAATCAGATGCCCACAACACACCTCATGATGCATATAAGTCTTGTTCCAACTCTTGCAATATTGCCACAATGGAAGAGATGTGTAGAAATTCATAACCAACTATCGATTCAACAAATCATTGAGTCTTTCCTCCTGACAAGAACCATTACCTCATTATGAACTAAATAACAATCTTTGCTCTTTAATATGCCTTATATAAATCCTATCGCACTGATCCCAGGTCCAATAATCTCGTCTCAACCAGTACAAGCGGCTCATGCAATAAGCCATCTCAGACACTGCCAAAGGTCTCATATGATGCCACATTGTGCCAACAAGCTACCAACTCGAATGTGATACATAAGGAAAACGAACTCTGGAAAGAAATACTCAACCCACGTAACTAATTAAACAACTGAAAAGATGTCATGAACCTTCCTCAAAAAATGAATGACAAAACACACAAGTATAGACATATGGAACAGTACTCCACATCAAACTATTGCAGCGTGCAACCTGATCCACACATGATATCGTTGCGGCGTGCAACTCGACCCAACCATGACACCCGTGGCGGCGTACCATCCAATCCAAACAACATACATGTGGTTGTGTGCCACCCAATCCAAACAGCGTACCCGTGGCTGCGTGCCACCCGATCCAGACATAATAATCTGAAGAAAACACATATCGAGCCGTAACGCTTATACTCACGAAATGTCTAGATATCGACCACAAGCACGCCAAGTGCATAATATAAATCCTGGGGAGACGGATAGCGCCATACGCTACGAAACTCAAGCACAACTAAGGTGAGATATATGATTTGCATCTCGAGAGCCATCCTGCTCACATAACACTACCACTACGCGGGACCTCAACACATGTGCAAATAATCAAGCCGTCTCACAACCCACATGGAACAATAGATTATTACATGAAATAGTTGACAACGAAAATAACATCCAATGCCCAAATACTCCCCCATAAGAAATGTTATGTTGAATGAACACACCCGGCCTGGTGTAGAGCACACATCCACATTTAGACCCATCAACGGACATCAAGCTGACCCCGGTCGTACCGTACTGGGCTAATAATCTTTCAAGGATCCACAATAACCTTTCTCCATGACACACAGGAACATCTATCAAATCCGAAACAAACTCACACGGTCCATAGCCCAAGATATAGAATGCCTGTCAGGCATAAACTCTTTCGCATTAGCGATAGTACCATAATCCCATACTTGGTTACTATCCTTAATCAATCACGTGACTACATGTCACACTTATACAATCTTCCCATGGGATACGCCCCCACAACCTCCCGCACCATGTATCAAAGTCTGCACATCCATACCATCGGCTAGATAATGCTGCAAAGAGAATCGAGAATCCACAAATCAGTACACAAAGCCTCTTACACAGGACACCGATCTCAGGTGATATTAAAGAAAATGCCAGCTTACTCTGAACATCTGAATTCACCCCTGCTCATCCGAGCTCGTGACATTCTATCAACACCGAATCGCAACCTTGACCTTCAACTCCCAATTCCCATGCCGCTCACTGCACCTATCATTCCACTATACGAGATTACCAGAACTCATCATAACTCTTGAATTACAAGTAAAATAAACACTTCCTTGGCTAGAAAACTTTTCACTCAGCTCATTTCAGAAGAACCAACACAACACGCAACTGAATTCTTAAGCCGCAGAAAATACAAACCTCAAGTTCTGATCTAAACCACCATAACTCTTATGAAATCCATTTACACAATAAAGCCATTCGAATCAAATACCTCCCAAATCATCCAAGTTGTGGTGGCACTCAAGCCCAAGTGTACAACCACAAACTACATGTGTAACTTCACTCTGAAGAAACTGATCATTGCCACAATCGTGCTGATTCAACCATTACTAACCGGACCACCTCTTCCAACTTACTCGGGACTTGCCCTATAAATAATAATAGCTCCATTCAAACATAACAAAACCCAACAATACTCATCCCGAGTGACCCAATCCATGAGACCACATCGTCTCAATTACCATGAACCATCTCATATTCTCCTTACGTGCATAATATCATCACCAACTGGTACACCTGCAAGACCTTCTGCGAATCTGAAACTATTTCCTCCCCTCCTCTAATGCAACATTGCATGCCCAATGATAACATAGAACATCCCAAGTCCTTAGGCACTGCACTTAAATTCTTTAACCCACTAAGACCACTGTTGAGAGTCACCCACTCTTGGCCCCGAATATAAGCCAAACTCTAGTGCTCTTCTAGCACGCACCCGACTGAATTCTTTTCCTTGTACATTACACCGACAAGAAGCATAAACTCTGAGTCTTCCCAAAACATGAATATTAATTAATAAGGCCTAAATATAGCACGCATTCCTCAAATTCTTTGCTCGAATTACCACTGATATTTTCTTTCCTTAGTCATAATAACTCACCAATACATCGTTGACCAGAAACCGCATAAGCAGACAACCACACAATCCAACCATAGACAGTGGGGCTCCCCCACTTAGCTTGAAGCTACAATTTCATAATCCTGGAAACCACCAAGATTCCTCCTTCCCAATTACCACGATCTCGCACGATCAACCAGCCAAATTTCTTGAGATCTTTCTGTAAACATTTCATGAACATTCTGAATCACTAGCCACATTCACATATTCGGCCTCTCACCGAATAGCCTGTAAAATTCTTCATAGAAGCTTCATCAACACAATGCAACCACTAACCTGCTCACAGGATATAGCCCACCGGTGAAAATTCCATGTCGACATCTTCCAACGACGCTACTGGGTACAATCACTACGAAATCAGTAAACATTCTTGATCCCGTGCTCACTCGCCAGTTGTACTAGTTTATTCACTCCCCCCATTGACATCAACTAAAAGTGTGACAATACATTCAAATCCGAAGTCATGTTGCATTCCCCTTCATATCAAGCAAATTTCTATATGTCGTATCCAATCTTCCTCAGTATAGTAGCCAACATTCCAAATTAAGTTCGTAGACCTAGTCAGTGTCCTCCATGAATCCCAAATCACTCTAACTTTTCTCAAGTCATGTGGATATCCTACCACAAAATCCACGCTACTCTGTCACTCCTACTTCGGCTAAACCATCTTATTTAATTAACTTCTACCTCATGTTTTCATACTTGACCTGCTAGTAACTCAACCACCACGAGACACCTCACGCCATGTCCTTCCTCATTCCTCACTTCCCAAATGTTACCTCAAATCAAGTCCATACATATAGCACCGGAACCAGTGAATTGCTATTAACTCTAAACCTCCTAGAAGATCATCTTTCTCGAGCCATCAACATTAGAAAAACCAATTCGATTCTGAACGGCTGCACACACCTATCTCTGACGACCGCTTCCCCAGCGTCCTTTCATAATACCCTGCCCCAAAGGCGAATTGAAGAAGAGCACAATGCCGGAGAACTTAATACATTCAAACAAGGACAACGACACCATATCACAAATGAGAATTCCACCACGCTCAAAAATACCAAGTGTCGTCACTCCATCGACCCAAACCTGAACATTCATGGTCTGATTGCCCTTCCCTCACTGAAATAAATGCTAAACTTCTAAATCATGTGCTGAGAAATCCCCCTTTCAAGTTGTTAACTACCTCGACACATAAGCAAACACCCCACCATTACACCAATTTTGTGCGATAACAATGCCTGAACATCACAGCAATCTGCATGTAGCCTTGATCCCATAGAAAATGCAACTACTGAGCTGAAATGACAGAACATCCTTCCGCAAGAAGACAATAATAACTTGCTCGAATGCGTAGGGAGAAACATCCTGCTCCACGTCGATAGTACCATTACAACTCATCGATTCCCAATTGACATGAATGCTCAACATTGTACAAGAATGAATAGGAAGGAAATAAAGGCAAAAGCCTCGAAGGAATCAAACCGAACGACGAGGAATCAAGAAGGGAAGTGCTCCTAACAACCCTGTAGCCTCTCGAAGATAAGTACAGACGTCTTCGTACCGATGCGCAAGACTCTACTAGACTTGCTCATGACTCGTGAGATCCAAGTGAACCTAATGCTCTGATACCAAGCTGCCATGACCCAAAATTCGTTAAAGGTCGTGATAGTGTCTAACACCACCGTCAGGCAAGCCAACAGTTATCTATCAAGTTACTCACTCATTTTAGTAATTTGAAATCATAATTTTCATTAATTAAATAGTATAAAGTAGAATTTACAAAGTGGATTATAATATTTACACGAACTACAATGATGAACAACTTGTAGGAACCTCCAAAACCCGGTGTCACAAGAGCATGAGCATTAACTAGGAATATGATAAGATACAACATCTGTCTGGAATACAAATTAGACAGGAGAATGTATATAACTTTGATGGAGACTCTGTGTGTTGCGAACTCGTAACATAGGATGCAGCTCACCTAAGTTCCCACAATAGTTGCGCCTCTGCGCCCACAAGACCACTAGACATATATGTACCTGCACAAAATGTGCAGCAAGTGTATCATGAGTACGTAAATCAACGCAGTACCCAGTAAACATCTAGTCTAACCTCGAAGAAGTAGTGACGAGGGATCGGATTCGACACTTACTATAGCTAACAATAAAGTACCGAAATTATAATTAAGCATGGATTATATAAATACAACTGAAAACTCGATAACAAGAAATAAATGGACAATTCTTTCACTGATAGTAAATCTAAAATTTATTTTCATTATTTAATAAATTAATTTTTCAAGCTAACGAAATCATATCAATTATAATTGGACTCCAAGAATTTTTTTTTACGCACGAATTATGTTGAGGTCGTTCGGCTCGACCCAACATACAAATTCATGAAATTTCACTCTCGAAATCCCAAACAGACATCGATAACATTAAAATACACTTCAATCCAAATTTCTGAAATTCTTGCAAAATGTTAACTTTCCATAATAAGCACCGAAATGCTCTCGGGTCACCCAAATACCGATCCGGACATACGCCTAAGTCCGAAATCATCATACGAACATATTGGAACTTATCCCGATTCCGAGGTCGTTTACTCAAAAGTCAAACCTTAGTCAACTCTTCCAATTTAAAGCTTCCAAAATAAGAATTTTCTTTTCAAATCAACTTCGAACTTCCCCAAACTCAATTCCGGCCACACGTACAAGTTATAATACATGAAGTGAAGCTCCCCAAAGCCTCAAACCGCCGAACAACACGCTAAAGCTCAAAACGACCGGTCAGTCGTTACTGAATGCAATCATATAAATGGGGAGACTACTATAATAATCAAGAACACAATACACTTTTAACGGTTAGAAATGGATTTCTTACTGTTATTTAATCCTTTTTTTAAAAGTTAAGTTGATGCACATTACTTTTCTCTTTGCGAACCAGGTGTCGCAAATGCGACATCTGCAACATGTGCAATAACTTTTAATGCAGGACTTAGCTTTATTTCCCTCATTTCCCACTTGGTCTTGGACGATTTTGAGAGCATTTTTAAGAGAGGTTCCATCAACATCAAGAGGTAAGTGATCCCTATCGATTCTTTAGCTAAATACACAAATCATAAGTAGATTTAACATGGAAAATAGTGAAATTTATGGGATTTTTGAGTAAAACCTTAGATTTTGATAAAAATGAGATTTAACCACGAAAATTATATGGAATGGGGGTGAAAATCATATATTTGGACTCATGAGGTTTAGGTAACAACTTTCTTCAAAAAATTTCCGGAATCCAGGCACGTGAGCTCGGGGGTGAATTTTAGGACTTCTTCAATTGTGGTTGTGTAATCGCTTTAATAGTTGGGATATGAACTATTGAATATGTATTGACTATTTTATATAACATTTGACTAGTTTCGAGTCGGTTGGCCCCAAATTGTGGGTTTAAGCACAATTGTGGACCGGAAAGTAGGCTTTAAGACGAGGTAAGTCTCTTTTCTAACCTTGTAAGAGGGAATTAACCTCATAGGTGAATTTATTTAATATGTGCTCCTATTTGTGGGGGATATGTATGCACTAGGTGACGAGAGTCCGTACATAGCTACTAATTATTCTTATGTCCATGTAGTTTAGGACCCAAATCATGTGATACTTGCGATATTTGCACCATACTTGCTAATTTAAATGCTTAAATCATATCAGAACTTGAAAGGAATTGTAAAAGATCGAATTTCATTTACTTGAGTTTTGGATGGGTCACTTGACTATTAATGAGAATTGAAGTTTCCTTGAATATTAGCCGCTTAATAATCTTTGAATCGGTTGTTTATAAAGTATTTTCTCTTCTTGTGGAGCGGGGAAAATGCCTCGGTAATAGAATAGATGCATTTATGATTTGTTCTGTTTGACCCTTGGGAGTGCACATCTATATATTTGTACGTTGGATCGGGTCGTACGACTTCGGCATAATTCGCGCGTAGTACTACTTGGAGCCCAATTTATATTGATATTGTTTCATCGGATTGAGGGGTTAAATTGTTAAATGATGGAAATTTACTTGGATATTGTTATCAGTAAAGAATGGTTTATTTGTTTCTTGTTATTGAGTTTACAGTTTCATTTACATAGCCCATATTTTATTGAAATTTCCATTATTTTATTGTTAGCCCATAGTAAGTGTCAGAGTCGACCCTTCATCACTACGTCTTCGAGGTTAGACTGGATAATTACTGGGTACATGTTGTTTATGTACTCACGTTACACTTCTTCACTAAATGTACAGAATCTGAGGCAGGTGCATCTGGATACCAGCCCCGCGCGCGTTCTTGATTTCACGAGACTTTGTGGTAAGCTGCCTTCTGAGCCCGTTCTGCAGCAGTCGATGTCTTTCTTTTACTTTTATTTTCTGTTTATTTCACTTCAGACAATATTGTAGTATTCTTTTGTATATTCTACTAGTAGCTCATACACTTGTGACACCAGGTCTTGAAAACTATGCTAGTAGACACATGATAATTTTTGGGTTATTTTACTTATATCACTTGCTCTTAAAATATGTTATCTATCATCTTATTAAATTTTGACTTCCTAATTATGCACTAAAAACTAGCTATTTAAAAAATATTAAAATAAACGATCATGTGGTTAGTTCATTGTTAGCTTACCTAGCGGTAGTGTTGGCTGCCATTACGGCCTATGGGAAAAATTGGGTCGTGACATCATGGTATTAGAGCACTAGGTTCACGTAGGTCTCACAAGTTATGATCAAGCCTAATAGAGTCTTGCGGATTGGTGCGGAGATGCCCATACTTATCTTTGAGAGGCTATAGAGTATTAGGAAACTACTTTTTCTTCATCTCTTATCGTGCAATTGGTGTTAACTAAGTGTATTTCTCTTATTCTCTCACAGATGGTGAGAACGCGCATGGCAGATGCTCCAGACCTGGAAAGAGCTGCTCCCTCTAATACTAGAGGCTGATGCAAAGGCTGGGGGAGGGCACCAGCCCGAGGTAGGGGACGAGGACATCCCAGAGTTGCTCCAGCTATGCCACCAGTGGATCCAGTAGATGATCCTATTATTGTGGAGAAGAGAGAGATACTTGCGGCAGATCCAACCTCGGTAGATTTCATGTTAGCACTGGGCTTTCAGGAGGTCATGGGCCGTATGCTACGGTTCATGGATACTATGACCCAGGTTGGTTTATTTCCAGCAAACCCAACCACATCTCAGACTGGAGGGGGAGCACAGACCCTTACTGCTCAGGCTCCTGAGAATGCAGCTGTTGTATCTCAGACCCCGGGCACACTACCCATGGCGGAGCCCATCCAGTGGCAGCAGCCATACCTGAGCACAGACCAGCTGCGGACGGCGAGCCGCAGAAGCTATTGGACAGATGGACTAGGCTACACCCTCCTGTCTTCGGAGGTGAGCGACATGAGGATCCCCAGGACTTCATTGATCGGTGCAGGGACAGACTACACAACATGAGGATATTAGAGACCCACGAGGTGGATTTTACTACTTTCCTGTTGGAGGGAAGGTCTCGTAGATGGTGGTAGTCTTATCTTCTTGGCAGACCAGCAGGTTCTCCTCTCTTGACTTAGGATCAGTTTACATGCCTTTTCTTGGATAGGTATATTCTACCCTCCCAAAGGGAAGAGTTATGATTTCAGTTTGAGCAGCTCCAGCAGGGTTAGATGTCATTGACCCATTATGAGGCGAGATTCTCTGAGTTGTCTCGCCATGCACTTATGATACTTCCTATTGAGGCACAGAGAGTACGGAGGTTTGTTGCAGGGTAGCACTCTGATATTCAGGCCACCATGGCCCGAGAGGTCGAGATGGGGACTTCTTACCAGCTGGTTGTGGAGATAGCTCGAAGGATTGGGGTTATCGTCAGTGCGGCCAAGAGCAGATGAAGCGTGACAAGTGGTTTTGTTATTCTCTCGATATGGGGGTAGAGGATAGTTAGGGAGAGGTCAGCCTAGCAGGCCCACATATCCAGCACCACCGCCTCCTCGGGGTGCTCCAGTTCGACCTTATTTCAGCGTCATACCAGAAAGTTCCTACCGCCCACCAGTTATTCAGGGTTCGTCTACTAGGTATTTAGGCCATCAGGGTCAGACTTCAGATCAGAAACCCTTCATACCGAGAGGTTGTTTCGAGTGCGGAGGTTCTGCCCCAAGCTTCAGAGGCAAGGTAGTGAAACAGGGTTCTCAGCCTATGATTATAGCACCAGTTGTCGCACCAACCATCCGACCGCTCAGAGGCAGAGGGCAGGTGGGTAGGGGAAGTCCTAGAGGTGGAGGCTAGGCAGGTGGAGGCAAAGCAGGTGGCGCTCCTGCTAGATTCTATGCTTTCCCGGCCAAACCAGATGCAGCGGCCTCAGATGCCATGATCAAAGGTATTATTTCTGTCTGCGGTAGGGATGTTACGGTATTATTTGATCCAAGGTCCACCTATTCTTCTATGTCATCCCTGTTTGCTCATTTCCTGGATGTTCCTCGTGAGTCCTTGGGTACTCCTATTTATGTGTCCACTCTGGTGGGCGATTATGATATTGTGGATCAGGTCTATCGGTCCTGCCTTGTTACATTCTGTGGTTATGAGACTAGAGTAACTCTTCTGCTGCTTGATATGACCGACTTTGAGGCCATCTTGGGCATGGACTGGTTATCTCCATATCACACCATCCTTGATTTCCATGCCAAGATTGTTACCTCGGTGATGATAGAGTTGCCTAGATTGGGGTGAAAGGGTTCGTCTGTCAGCACACCTAGTAGGATCATCTCTTTTATGGAGGCTCGACACATGGTCGAGAAGGGTGATTTGGATTATCTAGCCTATGTTCAAGATACTACTGCAGATACTCCGATGATTGATTCAGTACCCGTAGTCTGGGAGTTCTCCGATGTGTTTTCTTTCGATCTCTAAGGCATGCCACTAGATCGTGATATCGATTTCTACATTGATTTGGCTCCAGGTACCCAGCCTATATCTATCCTACTGTATCGTATGGCTCTGAAAGAGCTGAAGGAGTTGAAGGAACAACTTGAGGAGTTTCTAGCAAAGGGGTTCGCCAGGCCGAGTGTATCACATTGGGGTGCACTAGTGTTATTTGGGAAGAAGAAAGATGGGACTATGCAGATGTGCATTCATTACCGCGAGTTAAAAAAAGTTACCATTAAGAACAAGTACCCGTTTCCGCAAATTGGTGATTTGTTTGACCAACTGCAGGGTGCCAGGGTGTTCTCTAAAATCGACTTGAGATCGGGGTACCGTTAGTTGAAGATTCAGGATTCGGATGTTCCGAAGACTGCTTTTCGGACTAGATATGGCCATTATGAGTTTTTAGTTGTCCTTCGATCTGACTAATGCCCCAACGGAATTTATGGATTTGATGAATAGGGTGTTTAGGACATATATTGATTCGTTAGTCATTGTCTTCATTGATGACATTTTGATTTACTCACGCAACATGGAGGAGTACGAGCAGCATTCGAGAGTAGTGCTTCAAACCTTGCGAGAAAAGAAGTTATATGCTAAGTTCTCTAAGTGTGAGTTTTGGCTAGATTATGTAGCATACTTGGGGCACGTTGTATCAGTCGATGGTATTAAGGTGGATCCCAAGAAGATCAAGGTGGTTCAGAGTTGGCCTTCTCGTACTACGGCGACTGAGATCAGGAGCTTCTTGGGGTTAGCAGGTTATTATCGCCGATTTGTAGAGGGCTTCTCATCTATTGCAGCACCTTTGACTAGATTGACCAGAAGGGTGATCCATTTCGTTGGTCCGATGATTGTAAAGCGAGCTCTCAGAAGCTCAAGACATCTTTGACTACGGCACCGGTTCTAGTGTTGCCTTCCGGCTTGGGGATGTATACTGTGTACTGTGACGCTTCATGTGTTGGTTTGGGTTGTGTATTGATGCAGGCAGTGGCGGAGGCAGGATCTCAATGAAGGGGGTTCAAATTTTTTTTTTTTGTAGCTAGTGGGAATTGAACCTATGACCTTATCAAGATTTTGAACCCCCTTGACCACTAAACTACAATTCTGAGGTTTGTTAAGGGGGTTCAAAACTTAATATATAGAGGTAAAAAATAGATTTTGCCTTATATATACAGTGTAATTTTTCGGCGAAGGGGGTTCGGATGAACCCCCTTCCACCCCCTAAATCCGACCCTAGATGCAGGGGGATGAGTTATTGCATATGTGTCACGTCAGCTGAAGCCACATGAGAAGAATTGTCCTAGACAAGATTTGGAGTTGGCCGCTATTGTTCACACTCTTAACATGTGGAGACATTATCTTTATGGGGTGTCCTGTGAGGTTTACACTGATCATCGCAACTTGCAGCATTTTTTCAAGCAAAGGGATCTCAATTTGAGGCAACGCAGGTGGCTTGAGTTACTAAAGCACTATGATATTTTTATTCTTTATCATATGGGCAAGGCGAATTTAGTTGCGGATGTCTTGAATAGAAAGGCGGAGAGTATGGTAGCTTGACATTCATTTCAACAGAGGAGAGGCCATTAGCTTTGGACATTTTGTCCTTGGCTAACAGACTTGTGAGGTTTGACATTTCAGAGCCCAGTCGGGTTCTTGCATGCGTTGTTGCCCAGTCTTCACTATTGGAGCAGATCAAGGCTCGTCAGTTTGATGATCCGCACTTGTTGGTTCTCAGAGATATGGTACTACAGGGTAGTGCCAAGGAGGTTACTATTGGTGAGGATGGTGTTCTACGACTCCAGGGTCGCCTATGTGTCCCTAATGTTGATGGCTTGAGGGAGAGGATTCTAGAGGAGGCACAAAGTTCTCGGTATTCTATTCATCCAGGTGCCACGAAGATGTATCGCGACCTAAGGCAACATTATTGGTAGGGGCGGATGACGAAGGACATAGTTGAGTATGTTTCGAGGTGTCTAAATTTCCAGCAGGTTAAGTATGAGCATCAGAGGCCAGGTGGCCTACTCCAGTAGATGATTATACCTAAGTGGAAATGGGAGCGCATTACTATGGACTTTGTAATTGGGTCACCGCGGACCTTGCGGAAGTTTGATGCAGTTTAGGTCATTGTTGACAGGTTGACCAAGTCGGCACACTTCATTCTGTGGTGACCACGTATACTTCAGAGAGGTTGGCCCAGATTTATATTCACGAGATAGTTCGGTTGCATGGTGTGCTTGTTTCCATCATATCAGATAGAGGCCCTCAGTTCACTTCGCATTTCTGGAGGGCAGTACAGCGTGAGTTGGGGACCCGTGTAGAGCTCAACACAACCTTTCATCCACATACCGACAGGAAGTCAGAGCGGACAGTTCAGATCTTGGAGAACATGCTCAGAGTATGTGTGATTCACTTTTGAGGGCAGTGGGATCGATTCTTGCCTTTGGCCAAGTTTGCTTACAACAACAATTATCAACCCAACATCGAGATGGCTCCATTTGAGGTTGTATATGGTCAATGATGTTGTTCTCCCATCAGTTGGTTTGAGGCCGGAGAGGCTAAGTTATTTGGTACTGATTTGGTGAATGATGCCTTGGAAAAAGTAAAGTCGATTCAGGAGAGACTCATATAGCACGGTCCATACAGAAGAGTAACACGGATCAGATGGCGCGTGATTTATCATTTATGGAGGTTCTCTTGAAAGTCTCGTCGATGAAGGGGATCATGAGGTTCGGGAAGAAGGTCAAGTTGAGCCCAATGTTTATAGGCCCATTTAAGGTGTTGAGATGAGTTAGGGAGGTTACTTATGACCTTGCTTTTTCTCCCTGTCTATCGGGAGTTTATTCGGTTTTCCACGTATTTATGCTCCGTAAGTATCATGCCAACAGGTCACATGTGTTAGAATTTAATACGATTGAGTTAGATGAGAGCATGGGTTATGAGGAGGAGCCAGTTGCCATTTTTGATAGGTAGGTTCGCCAGTTGAACTCCAAGAAAATTTATGCGGTAAAGGTTCAGTGGAGGGGCCAACTAGTCGAGGAGGCGACTTGGGAGTCTGATGAGGACATGCAGAGCTGATATCCACACGTATTCAGCACTCCATGTATGTTTAATAGGTGGGGAATGTAACGCTCCGGCCGGTCGTTTTGCTTTTTAGAACCCTGTTCCCCTAAATAAGACTCCTTGTATGTGCTTTTGCTATTTTATGACTTGCAGGATGGTTAGTTCGGGATTTGGAAGGGTTCGGGTTGAAATCGAAACACTATGTTCCTTAAATTAGCCTTAAAAGTCTAAGTTTGACTTTGGTCAACGTTTGAGTAAACGACCCCAAAATTGAGATTTGACGGTTCCAATAGATTTTTATGAGGATTTCGAACTAGGGCGTATGTTCGGATCATGTTTTGGATGATCCTAGAGCATTTCGGCGCCTAATAGTGAAAGTTGGCTCCTTGAAGGTTTTAAAGTAGAATTTGTTGTTATCGAGGTCCAATTGGGATTCCGAATTTGGGAGTAGAACCGTATGTTGATTTAAAGCTTGCACGCAAAATTTGGCATCATTCCGAGTTGATTTGATAGGAATCGGACACGTGGAAGTATTTTTAGAAGTTTTTGAGTTTCATGGGTTAATCTATGCATTTTGGCATCCTATTTGTGATTTTAGATGTTATTTCGGTGTTTCAATCGCGCAAGCGAGTTCATATGATGTTTCTAGACTTATATGGACATTTGGTGTGGGGTCTCGAGGGCTCAGGTGAGTATCAGATGCGTTTGGACGGATGGGGAGACTTTAATTTTTCTGGTTTTTTGCTGGCGTCTCAGGTATTGCAAATGCGAGAAATGGTTCGCATTTGCGAACATCGCATTTGCGAGAAGGGTTTCGCAATTGCGAAGAAGCCTGGCCAAGGTAGGACTCGCATTTGCGAGATTCCAATCGCTTTTGCGATCAGCCTCCATTCGCATTTGCGAATATTTTATCGCTTTTGCGGCCTTGACAGTGGGGGGGTCAGCTTCTCATTTGCGATGATTTTGTCGCATTTTCGACCTTCGTATTTGCGAACCAGGTGTCGCAAATGCGACATCAACTTGTGCAACAGCTTTTAATGTGGGTCTTAGCTTTATTTCCCTCATTCCCACTTGGTCTTGGACGATTTTGAGAGCATTTTTTAGAAGGGTTCCATCAACATCAAGAGGTAAGTGATCCATATCAATTCTTCAGCTAAATACACAAATCATAAGTAGATTTAACATGGAAAATGGTGAAATTTATGGGATTTTTGAGTAAAACCTAAGATTTTGATAAAAATGAGATTTAACCACGAAAACTATTATGTAATGGGGGTGAAAAACATATATTTGAGCTCATGAGGTTATGGGTAACAACTTTCTTCAAAATATTTTCGGAATCCGGGCACGTGAACCCGGGGTTGAATTTTAGGAATTCTTCAATTTGGGTTGGATAATCGCTTTAATAGTTGGAATATGAACTTTTGAACATGTATTGACTATTTTATATAACATTTGACTAGTTTCGAGTTGTTTGGCCCCAATGAGGGTTTAAGCACAATTATGGACCGGAAAGTAGGCATTAAGACGAGGTAAGTCTCTTTTCTAACTTTGTAAGAGGGAATTAATCCCATAGGTGAATTGATTTAATATGTGCTCCTATTTATGGGGGATACGTACGCACGAGGTGATGAAACTCCGTACGTAGCTACTAATTATGCTTATGTCCGGGTAGTTTAGGACCCAAATCATGTGATACTTGTGATATTTGTACCCTACTTGCTAATTTAAATGCTTAAATCATATCGGAACTTGATAAAGGAATTGTAAAAAGGCCAAATTTCATTTACTTGATTTTTGGATGGGTCACTTGACAATTAATGAGAATTGAAGTTTTCTTGAATATTAACCTCTTAATAATCTTTGAATCCGTTGTGTATAAAGTATTTTCTCTTCTTGTGGAGTGGGTCGAACGCCTCGGTAATAGAATAGATGCATCTACGGTTCGTGTCGTTCGACCTTCGACAGTGTATAGTTCTATATTTGTATGTTGGATCGGGATGTACGACCTCGGCATAATTGTGTAATACTACTTGGAGCCCACTTTCAATTGATATTGTTTCATTGGATTGAGGGGTCACATTGTTAAATGATGGAAATTTACTTGAAAATTGTTATCAGTAAAGAATGGTTTATTTGTTTCTTGTTATTGGGTTTACAGTTTCATTTACATAGCCCATATTTTATTGAAATTTCCATTATTTTATTGTTCGCCCATAGTAAGTGTCGGGGTCGATCCCTCGTCACTACTTTTTCGAGGTTAGACTGGATATTTACTGGGTACATGTTGTTTATGTACTCACGCTACACTTTTGCACTAAATATGCAAGATCTGAGGCAGGTGCATCTGGATATCAGTCCGACGTGCATCCTTGATTTCACGAGACTTTGCGGTGAGCTGCCTTCCGAGCCCATTCTGCTGTATATTTTATTTCAGACAGTAGTGTAGTATTCTTTTATATATTCTACTAGTAGCTCATACACTTGTGACACCATGTCTTAGAAACTACGTTAGTAGACACATGATAATTTTTGGGTTATTTTACTTATCTCATTTGCTCTTAAAATTTGTTATCACTCATCTTATTAAATTTTTACTTCCTAATTATGCGTTAATTAAAAACCAACTATTTTAAAAATATTAAAAGAAATGATCATGTGGTTAGTTCACTATTAGCTTGCCTAGCGGTACCGTTAGGCGCCATCACAGACTATAGGAGAAATTGGACCGTGACAAGTGAACTGGTTGGAACTTAGACACTAAATATGAGGTAACATAACATTCTAGCATTCTACTCTTTTTTTGTAATTGTTAATGCTGCAAAGACCGCTATGTAACACATAGCCACCAAATTATTTTATTTTCTTGAGAAAAATCTAGCAATAATAGCTACTTTCATTTTTATTCCATTGCATAACAATTGGAATCTAAAAATTTCACTATCTAATTCTTTCATTTACCTATCCTATAATGTATTGTTTACTGATGTATATGTCCTATCGTGATTATTTCTCTCACACAAGGTTTTTCT
>ML400544.1:2608-70403 GCA_005239525.1 Nicotiana knightiana | reverse complement strand
ACCACCATCGAGCTATAATCGGTGGGCAGGTCCCTATTGGGCAACCTCTGATCAGATGGTAAGATATATATACCGAGCCTACTGTGGCCGAGCGCCTATGAGCGAGCCCAGTTGGTCGAGATACAGAGCTTAGTATGGCCGAGCGTCTATGAGCGAGCCTACTACGGTAGATCAGTTATATATATACCGAGCCTTATAGGGCCGGACAACTATTTTACTTACTATATTGAGAGAGTTGAGTCAGTATCAGCAGGTAAGCATATCTTCAGATTATCTTTGACTCCCAGTTACTTTCAGTTAGTATATTATCAGTTCAGTTTAAGCTTTCAGTATATTTCCTTACATACTCGGTACATTATTTCGTATTTGACGTCCCTATTCTCGAGGCAGCTGCATTTCATGCGTGCAGGTTCAGACAGACAGATGGGTAAACCTCCTCATTAGGTGTTTCCCGAGTTCAG
Organism: Nicotiana knightiana; assembly: GCA_005239525.1. Classification (NCBI taxonomy): domain Eukaryota; kingdom Viridiplantae; phylum Streptophyta; class Magnoliopsida; order Solanales; family Solanaceae; genus Nicotiana; species Nicotiana knightiana. The sequence continues at coordinate 69,942 of ML400544.1, read as the reverse complement.
CTTGATCGGTAAGCTCCATGCCCTTCGAAGTTGCTGGATCTAGAGCTTTATGTACATCTTGTATACATATGTATATATGTTATGAGTAGGTCGGGGCCCTGTTCCGATCACAGTATATCCATCAGTAAAGGCTTGTAGACATATCTTGTCAGTTAGTTTAGTATGTTGGGCTTGTAGGCCTTTTATGTATATTTTGTTGGTTTGCCAGCCATAGTAGTTATGACGACCTTGTCGGCCCAGCTTTATATTGATGTTTAGTCAGCATTCAATTGTCTTGAAATGTAACCTATGGCCAAAGTATGACATTATATGTTCAGAGACCCTTAGTCGCAAGTTGGTACGCAAGGATAGGTAAGGTACCGGGTGCCGGTCTCGCCCCCAGGTTCGAGGCATGACAACAGTGGTATCAAAACAGTTCTTTCCTAGGGAATCTACAAGCCGTGTCTAGTAGAGTCTTATTTATGGGCGTGTTGTGCACCACACTTATAACCAGGAGGCTACATGGCATTTAGGACTGTCACTCTTTCTTCTTACTCTAGATCGTGTGGTAGAGCTCAGTCGTAGAAATTCAAATTCCTAAATTCTATTATATTCGTAATACAATGATACCGACATCTAGAAAGACAGTTGGTAAGGGATTGAATATAGCTGTGGAAGAATTGAGTCAGAGGGACTCGATTTTGCACCATGCTTATGATGAGTAAATGTAAGGTCTCCAACAGAATATGTGGATACTAAGACGTGTGAGCTTCTTGATAAGGATCCCTAAGGCAAGAATATCTATCCACTCTTACGGTAACAAGGAATAAGAGATTTAGAAGCTAGATACAAGTTTCAACAAGTAAAAGAAGCAAGGTGAATAAGGGTACGAGGCACCCAGTTAATGAAGATTATTAGTATTTACAACTCAGGCAGAGAAATATAAGCATTTTGAGTTACCTTCAACGGTAATAGAGGTATGTATGATCGGCCACACTCATCTCAGTTATGCCCTATGGGAGTTGAAAAATATGATTTAAGAGAAGGACGGGATATCAGGATCCCGTTGGGGTTAGAGTAACCCAAAATGATGGATGGGTTGTGCGTCAGTTGATATTTCCGAGGGATATTGCAAATGTGCTAATGGATCTCCTTGTGAGACGCTCAGATGGTGCACTCTAGAATAGTACAGCTAGATATGAATATTAGAATGTTCAAAGACAGGCACTGGAATCTTGGAACGAATAACTATTACCTTAGTATGGCTCTCATCCCTAGTGGAGAAAGAATGATAGCCAACCCGAAGAGCCAATAGATGGAACAAGGGGCGCTAAAATCAATTGTTTGAGTTTTCAGAATAAAGAGATAGACATAAATGTTAGCAGAAAATAATAAGAGAATTAATGAAGCATTATGAGTAAGATATGATACGTGGATGACAACGGTAGATCAAAAGATGACAATATTACATAATCTATAGCCAAGTGAGGGAATAGACGAGAGGTGACAAGCCTTAAGACAACAAAAGAGTATAGCCCATACAGTCATATCCTCATTCCGAGAAATAAGTTCGTGACTCCAACGCGACTACCAGAAAGGAGAGTTAAACCCCAGAGTAATAGAAATTAGTATGGGCTGGTGAACAAGATAAACTAAATATGAATTAGGGGCTAAGTGATTTGATAATAGTCAGTGTCATGAGTATCTTAGATTTGCGTTCCGGCGATAATAGAATGGACAATAGAAGAAGGTTCATGAGGGATTCAAAGAATGGTCGTTCAGGAAGACGCAAAGTAAGAAATGCGAGCAAAGTTAAGCTTAAAGGACTATGTGTGCCAGTTACACTAAGTGTCACCCTCGTGAGTAAGGAATTTCATTATCCTTGGTATAGAAGGATTAACGCAAGGCGAGTAAGGGTCATCGATGATGTGAAAATAAACCAAAGATGAAGAGATAAAAACATCTATAAGTAGGTAGTCGTAGCTCCAACTCTTAGTACTCCCCTAAAGGGGGAAATATGGAGTGATATGGCATTAAGTCAGAATTAAGTTGTTCTAGTAATTATGGAATGGTAAAGGAAAAAGGTGATAAAAATGAAAAAGGGATGAGATTGCACTTATTCAAAGCCTACAGATATGCTACGATTCCAGAACATTATGCAAAAATGACGTCAAGGAGAGGAAGTAAGGGTTCCTGCCCAAGATGTTATTGATAGATAAGGAGCCAGTGCGAGAGGCAAGTTAAGACAAAGGAAATAATCCAAGAAAGATTACGCGAAACATTTATATGAGGATGGGCCAACGAATAGTTAGCATTTGATTCAGGAAGAGCCTAGTTATGTCTAGACAAGAGGATACAGACAAATTAACAGATCGTGCAAGATAAACATAGGGAACCCCAACATGGGAAATTCAGCCTCACAGTTATGACATCGTGATCCTTGAGAAATATTCAGATAGGAGTTGGGTGGTTAAAAGGTTTTGTATAAGTGTTACGGAAATAAAAGAGAGTGACACTGGGAAAGAGCCAAAATTTAGGTTTAGAACAACCTTACGAGCACAAGGGCATGGAGGTAAGTAAGGATAATTACAAGTAAGAAAAAGCATCAAAAATTCTGTCAGGTAAACAATGTAATAAGCTCGCGGCCTTAAAAGAGTCAGAGGGTCCTCCCTAGGTTCTATAATAAAAGATTAGCTGAGGAAATAAGGAATAAGGCTTCAACCTAAGCATACTAACTTGAAGAAGGAATGGTCATGTAAAAATAGTCTTACTACAAAATCGTACGCACCCCAAAGGAAAGTGGAACCTACAATGGCTAATGAACGGGGAGTAAAACCAAAAGTAATATTCGAGACCATATAAGTTGCACAAAAATTTCGGCATGCGTGGGAACTAAGACAAGCTGAGTATGCACGCAACAAGAGGGAAAAAAACCATGGAAAGTAATTGCTTACGTTTGAAGAAAGTTGAGATGGAACAAAATAAATTATTCGATCAATGATCCAGAGTTAGTTACAAACGCACTTAAGATTTCAGAGTATTATCCATGCAGCATATTAAGTTGACAATCATATAGCCATAGAAGACTCCAGTATAAGTTAAAAGAAAGAATTAAGCCCAGGGCATATATAAAGGATTGAATTGTTAGAAGATTGTATCATGGATATTCTATAGCGTCCATGAAAGGCTAAAGTAATAACTAATACTAGGAGCCGTAGATCGGAAGATAACTTAAGTCCATATGAAGGCTGATAAAAAATAAGAAGAAACTAAAGAGTTACATCAACCAAGTAAATCAGGAATCTGAAGAAATTGTGATTGAGAATATTGCAGAATCACTCTTAATATCAGAGGTACAAGAAAGGTAGTACAACATCCATATTCTATAATGCCTCAATGATAAAGCAAATTAGAAGAGTACCAGCCTTATAAGAAGTCAGTATGAAGCTCCAACCGGATTGTGTATGCACCAGATGTGCAAGTGTTATAATAGAAATTCAAGTTGTGGATGTGAATTATACCTATGTAGAAGGGAGGTCATAAAAGAGACAGAAGAGGTAAAGATGAACAACGTACGAGGTACTCAGGTGCAAAAGTTTGTGAATAATCCATGATTTAGATAGAAGGCTAGAAGCGTTGGGATTCAGTATCCAGTAATGATAGCGGCATCGTCAGTGGCATATCATCTAGCCTATGGTTTCTAGGTATCGAGAGGACTAGTTAAGAGAGTAAGAAAAAGTTAGAGACTATGTGATGTTTCGCTTGATGTTCCAGAATAACATAAGGAAATCTATGGTGCAAGCAAGTCGAAGGAAGGTTGCGAGTAATATAAATAGATATGTGTAGGTCGCAAGCTAAAGTATGGTAAAGCGACAAGGTTTTAGAAAGACATGAGTAAGGATAAGAAACTACAAGTGAGAAGGTGACGAGAAGGGATAAGTCCTTGGGATTAAGCCCATGAGAACAAGAATTATAGAAATCCCAGTATAGCCTGAATATACTCAAGGGAGTCTAAGACTAGTAGAATTTAAAAGAGATGGAATGCTGCCCTGATAAGGGAATAAGGGAGTAATTGTGATAGATAAAGGATGACGTTTGGGAATTCAATTGAGTGACGACTTGATGAATTGTACAGGATTAAAATACCCTCGTAAGGTAAATCACATTAGGATACTATAAAATATGGTTATTAAAGTACAGTATCGCCGCTAAATGTATCAGGAAGATCATTTCAAATATTCCTCGATGCAACGTGATACCTAGCGGCATTGTTACATAAGAGATAAAGTTATCAGTGGTAGATGACATATCAACATTAAGGTGAATCAACAATGAATGGACAAAAGTCACAAAGTATGAGATGAGATTAGGCCGTCATTCTTAAGATGAACAGTAATGAGGAAGCATTAAAGGACTTAGATTTATACATATGGGATAAGCAACGAAAGTAACCTGGAGTTTGGTAGTAGACCTCAGTAACGATAAATCGAAATAAGAGTTATGGTATAGTATGACCTACTTAGATGCAGTAAAGTCATGCGGATAGATAACCGGGTTTATGAAATAAGGTATAGCAATATTGTAAGTTCAACAAAATACCGAGCAAAGAACTTCAATATACCCATAGATGCCCAGAGGGACATCTTGTCAATCTGTATATGTTCCCAAAGTGAGGCCTAGAGGTTGGCGCACATACAAGGAAAAAGTCGTACAGGCTGCATGACCGAAGGTAGAAACAATCACGAGATTGAAAGGATTCCGACCATAAGTCATAGTATGAGAAATAGACCTAAAGGGGGGAATGCCTTGGCCTTTGAATTTATTCACAGAATAGTTGCCCAGATGACAAGAAAAGTACTAAAGTATTCGGAAGACATAGGTTATGACAATGATAAGTGCACCAGTCAATATTCGATGACGAATGTTTCAAAGGGGGAATAATGTTACACCTCACGTTTTGGTACATAAAAGTATGCCATAAGTAAATCGATATATGCTCATAAATGAGATGTTATATCCCGTATTTTCGAACGTTGAATTTTCGTCGTAATTGATCGACGCACGCTCGAGAGTGGGATTATTTTGAGGCTATAAGAATTTATGCTATTTCAAAACAAGTGATAAGTAAATTTGTGAAGGTGAGAGGCTAAGAGAATCGAAGAAAATGAGTTCCGTCGAAGTTTGGAAATTTGGGGATAAAATACAATCCATGCTATAATACCCGGTATTTATGGACTAGTGCCATACAAGATACCACATGACTATGGTAGTAAGGTGTATAAAGTATGTTAAAAGTGAGTGGTATTATAAGTAATTTGAGATAATTCTTAATTATGTGATTAATTGGTTAATTATTGGTTAGTGGGAGATTATTAAGTTAATCAAGAGATTAGTGGTTAATTAAAGAAAATTTTGGATAAGCTTGAGGTGCCTAACGTGACAGCCCAAGCGATCTCATTGGTAGGTGTCACATTAAGGAATTTGGTGGCCAAATCATTACTAAAGTGGAGCCCACATCATAAGACACCTTAAAACTTAAGAAGTTATTCAACAGTAATGTTAATCTTCAAAATTAAGCTCACTTATAAGATTTCTCTATCCTGGTAACAGGGGAACTTTAGCATCTTCAACATGATTTCATGGCAATTCAATGAGACTTCTTAGCATCTTAAGCAACGTGAGATTCTACGATTCTAAGGGAATACAATGCAACCTTTCTCAAAAATATCATACGGATTTTTACCTACTCCTATGTCAAGTCTAAGCCCTTCCTTCATTTTGGCATGATCACGTAATTACATGAGTTTGATGACGAGACATAAAAAGAAATTCATATTCTGGAAATTTACGTACATTTTTCTAGTCTCATAAGTTACAATATTCTCCCTTATCGGGACTTCATATTCAATTGAATATTGTCTTGTTCTAGTCAAGAGAGCAGAGAGCATATATATATACAGTATTACAATTGTTTCACCACCATCGAGCTATAATTGGTGGGCAGACCCCTATTGGGAAACCTCTGATCGGATGGTAAGATATATATACCAAGCTTACTGTGCCCGAGCGCCTATGAGAGAGCCCAATATATATATATATATATATATATTGAGCCTTATAGGGCCGAACAACTATTTTACTTACTATATTGAGAGAGTTAAGTCAGTATCAGCAGGTAAGCATATCTTCAGATTATCTTTAACTCCCAGTTACTTTCAATTATTATTTATCGGTTCAGTTTCAACTTTCAGTATATTGCCTTATATACTCGGTACATTATTTCGTACTGATGTCCCTATTCTGGGGGCGCTGCATTTCATGCGTGCAGGTTCAAACAGACAAACGGGTAGACCTCCTCATTAGGTGTTGCCCGAGTTCAGCTTGATCGGTTAGCTCCATGGCCTTCTGAGTTGCTGGCTCTAGAGCTTTATGTACATCTTGTGTGTGTGTGTGTGTGTATATATATATATATGTATAGTAGGTCTGGGCCTTGTTCCTATCACAGTATATCCATCAGTAGAGTCTTGTAGACATATCTTGTCAGTTAGTGCAGTATGTTGGGCTTATAGGCCTTTTATGTATATTTTGTTGGTTTGCCAGCCATAGTAGTTATGACGGCCTTGTCAGCCCAACTTTATATTGATGTTTAGTCAGCATTCAATTGTCTTGCAGTGTGACCTATGGCCAAAGTATGATATCATATGTTCACAGTCCCTTAGTTGCAAGTTGGTATGGAAGGATAGTAAGGCACCGGGTGCCGGTCTTTCCCCCCAGATTCGGGGCGTGACAGCGGTAAGCTCCTTGTGCCCATTTATCTTCAATAATGATGTTTTCCCACTGATTTCACACCTAGTTGATGAGTTTTTGAGGTAAAATTTGGGGGTTTAGGGCTTGAGAATTGGAGAGTGGATTTTGGGGTTTTGGACGACCAAATGGTGTCAGATTTTGATAAATTTGGTATGGTTAGACTCATGAGTGAATGAGCTTTCGGGTTTTGTGACTTTTATCGGGTTTCGAGACATGGTATTGGGGGGACGGATTGAGTCGATTTCGGATTTTAGGCTATAATTTAGTAATTTTCTTGTAGAATTGATCCCTTAGCCTATATCTATTATCTCGTACTGCTTGTGGATATATTCGGGGCATTTGGGGACCGATTCAAGAGGCAAGGGCATTTATGAGTAGGGTTTCTGCACAGTTGAGCTAAGTAACAGTCTTAAATCTAGTTTTGAGGGTATGAAACACCAAAAATTGGTATGATGTGAATATTTGGACGTGTTGCACATGCTAGGTGACGGGCGTGTGAGTGTGCACCGTAAGGGATTGTGACTTGGTCCATCCCGTGAGACTGTAAAGTCGAATAGCCTATTGTTACTTACATGTCTTCCTTTCCTTTTAGCAATTTGGCTGCCTTGCATGTTAGAAACCATGCTTAGGCCATATGATATCACTTTTGGGACCCGCAACGGTCGTATACTTGTTGAATTGACTGCTAATTGTTGTCTTGTAATCAGTCACAATCTTACTTGTGTGTCATATCTCCGATCCCTCTCATTTCTTGTTAATACTTGTTGTTATATCTGTTTGGGCTGAATATTATGATTTCTGTGAGCCCGAAAAGCTAGAGAGGTTAGTGACTGAGAAAGGTCCTGAGTGCCGAGCTGTGAGCTATGTGAGGTATATGGATTGGGCTGCACGCCGGAACAAGCCTCATGGCTATATTTATATATTATGGATCGGGTTGCACGCCGCAACGAGCCTTAGGTCTACTTATGTATTATGGATTGGGTTGCATGCTGCAACGAGATTGGATCGGGCTGCACGCCACATCGATATAGCGCTTGGACTGAAGGAGCCCCTCTGGAGTCTTCACACCCCCAGTGAGTGCAGGTACCTATTGAGTGTGCGTGTATTGAGGGACGAGTTTTGAGCTATTGAGGGCTTGAGGGATTGTGATCATGAGAGGTTGCATTTGTCATGCTTTTGTTGCTATGCTTAGTTGATTCATGTTACTGTTGAACTTTATGGAAGTTTTATACGTGATTTACCTGAACTCGGCAGATATGCAGCTGACTTGTTATACATTTGCCGGAATTTACTCATGTACACTTTCATTGTTGAAGTTTATGAAATGAACTGTATTTTGTTTAGCTCGTCACTTCTTCTCAGTTCCTTATTTATTTCTATTACTTGCTGAGTTTGTTGTACTCATGCTACACCTGCACTTCATGTGCAGATCCAGGTGTGCACGGTTCCGGAGGTCGTTGAGTTCGTGCGCGAGCGAGTATCAGAGACTACGAGGTAGTTGCAGGCGGCCGCAGACCTTGTCTCTCCTTCTATGTTTTCTTTCCTTCTGTATTGCTACTTAGACACTGTTTTTATTAGACTGGCTATCTTGATGCTCATGACTTGGTGACACCCCGATGTTTGGGGCTATCTTTCCGCACTATATTTTTATTTTGAGTTCAACCCCGGATTTTTATGAAAATTTCTGTTATGAAAAAGCTTTAAATTATCCTTTTTATGAAATATTGAAGTATTTTGAAAAGTCGGCTTGACTAGTACCATCGATAGGCGCCATCACTACAAGTTAGAGTTTTGTGTTGTGATAAGTTGGTATCTGAGCTCTAGGTTACATAGGTCTCACGAGTCATGAGCAAGGTAGTAGAGTCTTGCAGATCGGTACTGATGTGTGGCTATAATACATGGTTTAGCATATTATGTGTCTTGCATTTTACATGCTTTAATGATAAATTACACTTTATTTGCACGTAATGGAGTTTATTTTACGTGTAGGTGAACTAGGGATGAAAGTAGAGCAAAAGGGATACTTAAACGTGGAAAGTGTGCGCGAGAACAGTGAAAAGGAGAGGCCAGCCAAAGACCTGGCTGAACCAACCTTTAGCCTGGCGAGACCAGCCAAAGGTCAGGTCCAGTCCGAGTTTTGAAGACTTTATTTGTTTGCCGGCTTGACTAGGATTTGACCTACACATTTAGGTCTAGTCCTAAACATATAAATAGACCCAAAAACGCCACTTTGAAGGAGTTTTATGACCGGAGGCAAGAACATCACGTGGATAAATTTTGGAGGAGAAAATCATAGAGTCCTTTATACCTTTTTCTTTTCTTTTCTTTGTAATTTGTTTATACAAAATACTTGGAAAATTATTACTACGAACATGAGCGGCTAAGCACTCTAGTTCTAGGGTTGTGGTTGACATGATTATTAATATTTATTAACTAAATCTTCGTTTATTCGAATTATCATCTTGTGGTTATTTATCTAATTCTGTGCATAATTGCTTAATTGTCTGGCCATCAGTTGAGTTCTATTTACTATCTATGCTATGCTTGGGAAAGCCATGTTTAGATTAGAGTAGAATCAGAGAGAGCTTGTTTCTGAACCCATGGCTCGGGGAAAGATTTCATGGTTAGGATAGGAATATACCTAACAGTCTTTCTTAATTGAATACCGTATTATATTCGTTCATGATAGACTCAATACCGTAGGAATATAGGGTTGATATATTTTGGGCAGGCGTGTAGTATTGCGGGAACATGCTATTCATATAAACGATCCGATTAATTAGCAATGATAGATAATCTGGATTAATGAGTGTGATTATTGAACTTAATAGGATTGATAAACCACCACAACCCTGGAATTTCTATCTTCTCTGAAGTAAAATCTCGTCATACAAAATCGCATTCTTGAAAATTAGTTGTTATTTGTTTAATTTCAGCAATAGTAGATTAATAGAAAAATATTACTCTTAAATATCTTGGATAATTAATTTATTTTAGTTTGCTTAGTTAACGATCTATATAAGTCTCTGTGGGTTCGACATCCGACTTTCGAGTCATTTATTACTTGACGGCCACGTATACTTGCGTGTCTGTTTGGTCCCAATAAGTTTTTGGGGCCGTTGCCGGGGACTTAGTTTTTGATTGTTTAGTTAAGTTAAGCTTTTATTCGTTATTTGTTCAAGCTTTAATTTTTAGTTTGCTTTATTTGTGATAACGCATGCTCTTCTATTGAATGCGGAGGAGTAGAAGTGCAAACAATCTCCTTCCTTTTGATCCTGAAATCAAACGAGCACTTCATAGAGTGAGGAGGGAAGTTGAATCTAGAACTAGAATTGAAAGAGAGTTGGACATCGTAGTTCAACCACAACCAATAGAGATGGCAGGTAATGAAGAACGTCTGGTTATAGAGGCTGCAAGGCCCAATCTGGATCTTATGACTCAAGCAATTGTGAAGCCTGATATCACAGGTCACTTTGAACTCAAACAATACATGGTACAACTGATTCAGTCCACAGGGCAATATGTGGGTCTATCTCATGAAGACCCACATAGGCACATTCAAAACTTCTTGGAAATTACAAACACTTACAATTATCCGAACTTTTCCAAGGACTATATTAGGCTGACACTGTTTCCCTTTCACTTATGGGGGAAGATAAGGAATGGTTACGAAAAGAGCCTGCAAACTCAATCCACAATTGGGATGATCTAGCAAGGAAATTCTTAATCAAGTTTTTCCCACAAAGAAGACAAAGTCACTGAGGAGCCAAATTCTAAGGTTTCAACAACGAGATGGTGAGACTCTTCGACAAGCTTGGGAAATATACAAGAAGCTACTCAGAGACTGCCCACACTATTGTCAAACTGATGAGGTGTTGGGTCACACTTTCTTTGATGGGTTGGACGAGGCATCAAAGATGAATCTTGACTCAGCATGTGGGGTAGCTGCATGGCAAGACCGTATAGTGAGATCCAGATCCTGCTAAGAAATTTCACTGCTAATGATAATAATTGGCAAGGAGACGGGGAACCACTAAGAGCACTTAAACAAAAGGCAGCAAGTGTGATCAAACTTGATGATTTCTTAGCAATGAGGGCAGATATAGCGAGATTAGCGAATCAGATGATTAAAATAACAATGCACCACGCACAACAGATGCAACATGTGAATTGCTGTGAGTTATGTGGTGAAGGTCACACAAGTGACATATGCCCCTTGAATCCTGAATCCATCTACTACGTGGGGCAACAAGCTAGAGGGCCGATGAATCGAAATGCTCAATATGGTAACACATACAATCCAAACAGGAGGAATCATCCTAATTTTTCTTGGGGTGGAAATCAGAATATCAGGCCTCAAGCGAATTACAATCATCCACCTCCAGCTCCACAGCAAACAAAAGATATTTTGACTGACATGATGAAAAAACTCTTGATAAACAATCAACAATTGCGCACAGTTTGGGCAAATGGCTAACAATCAGAATACTAGACCTGCTGGAGCTCTCCCGAGTGATACTGAACCTAATCCTACGGCTCAAGTCAATGTGGTTACCTTAAGAAATGGAAGAGAATTAGAAGAAGTTTCAGAGAAAAAGAATTATACAGCTAGACCTGAAGGAGATTTTGTTCCTAAACCTGTTGAGGAGAATAAGAAAGATAAGCCAGAAATTGTGACAAGGCCACCACCTCCATTTCCACAAAGACTGCAAAAGAAAAAAAGATTATTTTCTATACAAGAAATTCTTAGATATTTTGAGCCAAGTGCGTGTGAATTTGCCTTTGGTGGAAATTTTGCAGGAAGTGCCTAAGTATGCAAGGTATCTCAGAGATATTGTGGAAAATAAGAGAAGACATACAGAGTTTGAAACTGTGCACTTACTAAAGAGTGTAGTGCTAGAGCTCAGAGTAAACTCCCTCCTAAGTTGAAGGATCCTAGGTGTTTCACAATTTCTCTGTCGCTTGGAAAACAAGAAGTTGATAGAGCCCTATTTGATTTAGGGGCTAGTATAAATTTGATGCCATCCTCTTTCTTCAAGCAACTCAGATTGGGGGTGCTTAGACCTACTACAATCACTTTACAGTTGGCAGATAGGTCGCTAGTTATGCCAGAAGGAATTATTGAGGATGTGTTAGTTTGAGTGGAAAAGTTCATTCTTCCTGCTGATTTTATTGTTCTTGATTACAAGGAAAATGAGGAAGTACCCATTATTTTGGGGAGACCATTCTTAGCTACTGGTGGAGCGCTTATTGATGTTAGGGAAGGAAAGTTGAAGATGAGAGTTGGCAATGAGGAAATTACTTTTAATGTGTACAAGGCACTTAAGCTCCCTAAGCATTATGAGGACTTGTGCATGATTACTGCGGTAGAACAAAAGGGGATAGACTAGAGTCTTGATGTGAATTATAGTAATTTGGATGGGATAACTGAGTTGGAGGAGGTGATGTTGCAAGCTGAGTGTGTAAGGATGATTGAGAAAAGATCCATAGATGAAAGAGGAGATGTTTTGAGAGCATGTAAAAAGCCTAATCTTAATGGGAGAAAGAAAAAGAGAAAGCACTTAGCCTGAGCAGAGTAGCACTGTCATGCCGCGACGTTAAATCAGGCGCTTGTTGGGAGGAACCCATCTTTACAATTTTTTTTTAATTATTATTGTTGTAGTTTTTTTTTTGTTATGTAGGATTATAAGAATATGAATATAAGCCATTGGAAGAGTGCAAAAGCAAGCTAGATGGTGAGAATTAAGTGTGGGGTGCCACACAAAGGACTATGCCTGGGGTAAGTCTGAGTACTCGTGAGCCGCTATTGCTTCGGCCTTTGGCCTTTCAGAGAGTTTCTTGTCCAGCCTTGTTATTGTTTTACTTTATTTGTGCATTGGGGACACGACACTCTTTTAAGTTTGGGGTGGGAGAATTCTCTAGATAATTAGTAGTAGGATGTAGAAAAATGTTAGCTTCTTATTTGTGATTTTGTAGTTGTATTGTATTTTAGTAGTTATGAAAAACTCAAAAAAAAAAAAAATAGAAAATTGGTCTCTTCCCGATGATGGATCTCCTAGACAGTTTTCTTGAGGGATTTAAGTTTATAGAAAAAGGACAAAAAGATTTTCTTTGTAGGTAGTGTAGTAATTCCCCCTTGGTTTTTCTTTGTGCCGCGGTTCTTTTCCAAGGGTTTTGTTTGAACTGGGTGTAGGTAGTTTTATATTTTTTTTAGGAGAGGAGCCATGGTGATGTGAATTGAATTGAAGCAATATCTCTTGACTTTGTTATGCCTTGAGAATAGTGAGTACTTTGGTTGTGACGCTTAGGTTCAGTTTTTGACTCTTTTATAAGTACCATAAATTGTATAATCTTAAATTTGCTTAATTGGTTTGACTAGAGTGTCTTGATGAGTCCAATCCTGAGTGAGTTATGTGCCATGTGTGCGTGAGGTTTGTATTTTATTCTGTGCATTGCATTTGATGTCTAGAACTTCCCCCGTGTGTTTGCAAAGCGAAATAGTAGTTTTGTTCAGTCTTGGAAGTGATATAGTCATTTTTTTGTTGAGCCAAATATATATATATTTTACCAGCCTAATTGTTATGTATCGTATTTAACCCCGTTGAGCCTATAATTCTGTTTCTTTGGAAACCACATTACAAGCCTTACCCATTTGTTTGAATTAATCATCTATTTGAACCTTTTCACCTCTCATGAGCACTTGAATTGTTATGAACCGTGTAAAAGTTAAAGTGTGGGGGTGGTTGGTGTGGCTTTTGAGTGGAACTAATAAAATAAGGAGAAATGTGCACTATTTTGGAAAAAGTAAGATCCACTTGAATTGAGAAAAAGAAGAAAAAAAATACTATTATATTGCTATAAAAGTATTCTGTGATAGTGGTGACTCTTGATGTGATTGTGCTCAAAGAAATATGGAGTTAATATACATTTATGTGAAGGTGGAGTTATGGTTTGATATAAGTATGGGTTTGAATGTTAAAGTATATGTATTAAAGTGCTTAGGGAGGTGTAGTCACTCATATACAAATGTATCCTACCCGACCCGCAGCCTACATTGCAACCAATGAAAGTCCTACTTGATCCTAGACTGAATGAGCTCAATTAGTAGAGTAGTACACTACAGGCAAGCCTATGGTGCATCTTTTGTATCACATGAATGTTATTACTGAGACTGAGTGAATTCTTTCTATCTTGAGTTCCTAATTGTTCTTAAATTTTATTGTGCGTGGAATACTCTCTTTTGTTGTGGGAGGGCACTTGATTCATGAAGGAAAGGTAATGTCATTGACCTCTATGTTAGAGTAAGTGAGTGAATTGTGAAATAATGCATGGTACTTATGAGTCAAATCTTGAGGTGAAGATGTTACACCCTTGTGCGATGTTACACCCTTGTGCTTAGTCTATTTTAAAGATTCTTGGTAGAATGAGTTAAGGGAATTTCTTAATAGGTTGTGTCTATAAGTGTAGTTTGATTGCTCAAGCACGAGCAATGTTTAAGCGTGGGGTATTGATGTGTGGCTATAATTCATGGTTTAGCACATTATGTACCTTGCATTTTACATGCTTTAATGATAAATTACACTTTATTTGTGCGTAATGGAGTCTATTTTATTGTGTAAGTGAATTGGAGATGAAAGTAGAGAAAAAGGGATACTTAAACGTGGAAAATATGCGCGAGAACAATGAAAAGGAGAGGCCAGCCAAAGGCCAGGCTGAACCAGCCTTTAGCCTGGCAAGGCCAGGTCCAGTCCGAGTTTTGAAGACTCTATTTGTTTCCCGGCTTGACAAGGATTTGACCTACGCGTTTAGGTCTTGTCCTAAACATATAGATAGACCCAAAAGCGCCACTTTGGAGGAGTTTTTGTGACCGGAGGCAAGAACATCACGTGGATAACTTTTGGAGGAGCAATTCATAGAGTTCTTCATCCCTTTTTCTTTTCTTTTCTTTTTAATTTGTTTATGCAAAATACTTGAAAAATTGTTACTACGAACATGAGTGTCTAAACACTCTAGTTCTAGGGTTGTGGTTGACATGATTATTAACGTTTATTAACTACATATTCGTTTATTCGGATTATCATCTTGTGGTTGTTTCTCTAATTCTATGCATAATTGCTTGATTGTCTGGCCAACAGTTGAGTTCTATTTACTATTTATGCTATACTTGGGAAAGCCGTGTTTAGATTAGAGTAGAATTAGAGAGAGCTTGATTCTGAACCCATGGCTCGGGGGAAGATTTCACGGTAAGGATAGGAATATACCTAACAATCTTGTTTAATTGAATACCGTATTATATTCGTTCATGATAGACTCAATACCATAGGAATATATGGTTGATATATTATGGGCAGTCGTGTAGTACTTTGGGAACATGCTATTCATATAAAAGATCCGGTTAATTAGCAACCATAGATAATCTGGATTAACGAGTGTGATTATTGAACTTAATAGGATTGATAAACCACCACAACCCTGGAATTTCTATCTCCTCTAAAGTAAAATCTCGTCATACAAAACCGCATTCTTGATAAATTAGTTGTTATTTGTTTATTTTCAGCAATAGTAGATTAATAGAAAAATATTACTCTTAAATATCTTGGATAATTAATTAATTTTAGTTGCTTAGTTAACGATCAATATAAGTCTCTGTGGGTTCGACATCCGACTTTCGAGTCACTTTATTACTTGACGGCCATGTATACTTGCATGTGTATTTGGTCCCAACAAGTACGGAGACGTCTGTACTTATCTTCGAGAGGTTGCAGAACCCTTAGGAAAAATTTCACTTTCTTGAATTCTTGTTGTGTGAATCTGTTAATTCTGGTAACTAAACATCTGTTGTTTCATTCTCTCACAGATGGTGAGGACTCGTACTACTGGGCAGGATGGGCAGCCACCATTACCACCAGCCACGGCCGTGAGAGGCCGAGGTCGAGGTAGAGGCCAAGGTAGGGGTAGAGGTGCAGCCCGCACAACAGCTGGGGCAGTACCTGAAGATCCACCAGTTGCCCCTGATCAGGACCAGGTCCCAGTTATGGATGCACTAGGGGGACCAGCTCAGGCACCACCTATGCCCATCGTGATTCTTTGCCTTTAGGAGGCCTTAGCTCAGATTCTGACCGTGTGCACGGGGCTTGCTCAGACGGTCTCTGTTTCAACGACTGCAACCTCTTCTCAGGTCGAGGGAGGCACTTAGACTCCCGCTGCCCGCACACCTGAGCAGGTAGTATAGGGACTCAAGACACCGGGGGCACCACCAGCCCAGCCGGTTGCAGCTGCTCAGGACTATGTGGTGCCTGCTATGCCTGAGGATGAGCAGCGTATATTGGAGAGGTTTGGGAGACTCCAACCTTTATTTTTCAGTGGTGCTGAGGGAGAGGATGCACAGGGCTTCTTGGACAGGCGTCAGAGGATACTCCGTACAATAGGTATTCTGGAGACTAGTGGTGTCTCGTGCACTACCTTTTAGTTCTCTGGGGCTGCATTCAGTTGGTTGGAGGCTTATGAGAGATGTAGGCCGGTTGGTGAAACACCCCTTACCTGGCAGCAGTTCTTCGTTCTCTTTCTGAAGAAGTTCGTGCCTCAGCCACGCAGATAGGAGCTGCACAGACAGTTTAAGCAGCTTCGTCAGGGTGATATGCCTGTGACGCAGTATGAGACGCGATTCTCGGAGTTAGCCCGTCATGCTATCTGGTTGGTTCCCATAGACAGGGAGAGGATCAGGAGGTTTATAGATGGCCTCAATTTTCAGCTGCGATTGATTATGACCTGAGAGAGAGTGTCTAATACTAATTTTGATGAGGTTGTCGACATTGCTCGTCAGATTGAGATGGTTCACAGTCAGAAGAGGGTTGAGAGGGAGGCCAAGAGGCTTTGTGGACAGGGTGGATTTAGCGGTGTTCCTTCTAGGGGTCAATTCCAGCACGATAGAGGTTGTCCTTTCAGACATACTCAGACGGCTCGCCCAATTCACTGTGGTGAATCATCTGGCCATGGTTCACACAGTTATCAGCAGGTCCATTCATCTCTCAGTTCTCTCCCAGCGCAGATTTCATCCCATGCTCCATCGGGTCAGGATTCGTTTATGCCAGGTCCTTCTACCAGTTATCCCGGTGCTCGGGGCTCCCTTCAGTCCCCAACACCAGCACCGGGGAGTTTCTATGAGTGTGGAGAGTTTGGTCACATGAGAAGACAGTGTCCCCGTCTAGTGGGAGGTCCAGCTCTACAGAGAAGCCAGTCTATGACATCAGCACCAGTTCCTCCACCACCCGCTCAGCTAGCCCGGGGTGGAGCCCAGTCAGCTAGGGGTCGCCCTAGAGAGGGAGGACGAACAGGGTGTGACCAGGCCCGTCTCTATGCCCTTCTTGCCAGACCAGATGCCATTGCTTCAAATGCTGTGATTACATGTATTGTCTCAGTTTGCCACAAAGATGCCTCTGTATTATTTGACCCTGGTTCTACTTATTCATATGTTTCCTCGTATTTTGCTCATTTTTTGGATATGCCCCGTGAGTCTTTAGTTTCATCTGTTCATGTATCTACTCTTGTCGGTGATACTATTATTGTGGACTGTGTATATCGGTCATGTATGGTGACTATTGGGAGTATGGAGACCAGAGTGGGTATTTTGCTGCTCAGTATGATTGATTTTGAAGTGATATTGGGTATGCATTGGTTGTCTCCATGTCATGTTGTTCTAGACTATCACGCTAAGACTGTCCTTGAAGGCTCAGTGGATAATTGAGAAGGGTTGTCTATCCAATTTGGATTTTGTGAGGTATGTTAGTGCAGAGGCTCCTACTATTGATTCTGTTTCGGTGGTGCGTTATTTTCCGGATGTGTTTCCTACAGACCGGTCGGGCATGCCGCCTGATAGGGATATTGACTTCGGTATTGATTTGGTGCTGAGCACTCAGCCCATTTTTATTCCACCGTATCGTATGGCACCGACGGTGTTGAAGGATCTAAAGGAACAACTTCAAGAACTCCTTGATAAGGGGTTTATTCAGCCTAGCATGTCACCTTGGGGTGCACCGAATCTATTTGTAAAGAAGAAGGATGACACTATGAGGATGTGCATTGATTACAGGCAGTTGAACAAGGTCACAGTCAAGAACGAGTATCCTTTGCCTCGTATTGATGATCTATTTGACCAGCTTCAGGGAGCGAGGGTGTTCTCCAAGATTGATTTGAGGTCAGGGTATCACTAGCTGAAGATTCGGGATTCGGATATTCTTAAGACAACTCTGAGGACCCGATATGGCTATTATGAGTTTCTTGTGATGTATTTTGGGCTGACCAACACCCCAGCAGCGTTCATGCATTTGATGAATAGTTTGTTTCAACCTTATCTAGATTCGTTCGTTATTGTATTCATTGATGATGTCCTGGTGTACTCTCGTAGCCAGGAGGAGCATGCCCAACATCTGAGGATTGTGTTATAGAGATTGAGGGAGGAGAACATTTATGCAAAGTTCTCCAAGTGTGAGTTTTGGCTTAGTTCAATGGCGTTCTTGGGGCACATGTTTTCCAGTGAGGGTATTCAGGTGGATCCGAAGAAGATAGAGGCGGTGCAGAGTTGGCCCAGACCTTCCTCAGCCACAAAGATTCGAAGATTTCTTGGTTTGGCGGGCTATTACTGTCATTCATTTTGTGGAGGGTTTCTCATCTACTGCATCGCCCTTGACCAAATTGACCCAAAAGGGAGCTCCATTCAGGTGGTCGGATGAGTGGGAGGAGAGGTTTCAGAAGCTCAAGACTGCTTTGACCACGACTCCAGTTCTAGTTCTGCCATCAGCTTCTGGTTCTTACACAGTGTATTGTGATGCCTCACGGATCGGGATTAGGTGTGTTCTGATGCGAGAAGGTAGAGTGATTGCTTATGCTTCACACCAGTTGAAGACCCATTAGAAGAACTATCCTATCCATGATCTTGAGTTAGCAGTTATTGTTCACGCCTTGAAGATTTAGCGGCACTATTTGTACGGGGTTCATTGTGAGACCTACACTGATCACCGGAGTTTGCAACATCTGTTCAAGCAGAAGGATATTAACTTGCGTCAGCGGAGGTGGTTGGAGCTTCTTAAGGACTATGATATCACCATTCTATACCATCTCGGGAAGGACAATGTGGTGGCCGATGCCTTGAGTCGCCGGACAGAGAGTTTGGGGAGCTTAGCATATCTTCCAGTAGCAGAGAGGCACTTAGCATTAGATGTTCAGGACTTATCTAGCCAGTTTGTCAGATTGGATAGTTTTTAGCCGAATCGGGTATTGGCTTGTGTGGTCTCTAGGTCTTCTCTTTATGATCGTATCAGGAAGCGTCAGTATGATGACCATCTGCTCGTCCTCCAAGATAGGGTTCGGCGAGGCGAGGTCAGGTATGTGACTAATATGATGACGGGATGTTGAGGATACAAGTACGGATATATGTGCCCAATGTAGATGGGCTACGAGAGTTTATTCTTGAGGAGGCCCACAGCTCGCGGTATTCCATCCATCCGCGTGCCGTGAAGATGTACCAGGATTTGAGACAGCTCGATTGGTGGAGGAGGATGAAGAAGGATATAGTTGGGTTTGTGGCTTAGTGTCTCATTTGTCAGCAGGTTAACTATGAGCATCAAAGTCCAGGTGGCTTGCTCCAGAGGTTAGAGATCCTAGGGTGAAGTGGGAGCGGATCACCATGGATTTCATAGTTGGGATCCCACAGACTTCGAGGATGTTCGATGCTATATGGGTGATTGTGGATAGGCTGACCAGGTCCACACACTTCATTCCAATAGGTAATACTTATTCTTCATAGCGGTTGGCTGAGATTTACATCCGAGAGATTGTTCGTCTTCATGGTATCCCAGTTTCCATCATTTCAGATAGAGGCACACAATTTACATCGCAGTTTTGGAGAGTCGTGCAGTGAGAGTTGGGTACTTAGTTTGAGTTGAGCATGACCTTTCACTCTCAGACGGACGTACAGTCCGAGCACACTATCCAGATATTGGAGGACATGTTACACGCTTGTGTCTTGATTTTAAGGGTTCATGGGATCAATTTCTGCCGCTCACGGAGTTTACATATAACAATAGTTATCAGCTAAGCATTCAGATGGCTCCATACGAGGCTTTATATGGGAGACTCTGTAGATCTTTGATGGGATGGTTTGAGCCGGGTGAGGTTAGGCTTTTGGGTACAGACTTGGTCCAGGATGCATTAGACAAGGTGAAATTGATTCAGGAGCGGCTTCGCACGGTGCAGTCTAGGCAAAAGAGTTATGCTAACAGGAAATTTTGCGATGTGTCTTACATGGTCGGGGAGAAGGTTCTGCTGAAGGTATCACCCATGAAGAGTGTTATGAGGTTTGGGAAGAGTGGAAAGTTGAGCCCTCGTTTCATTGGGACTTTTAAGGTACTTCAAAGTATCGGGGAAGTGACTTACAAGCTTGCCTTGCCACCTAGCTTGTCGAGTGTGCATCCAGTATTTCATGTTTCTATGCTCCGAAAGTACGTTGGTGATCCGTCTCATGTTTTGGATTTCGGAACGATTCAGTTGAATGGTAGTTTGACTAATGATGTGGAGCTGGTGGCCAATTTGGAGCGGCAGGTTCTAAGGTTGAGGTCTAAGGATATAGCTTCAGTGAAGGTGCGGTGGAGAGGTCGGCCCATGGAGGAAGCTACTTGGGAGACCGAACGGGAGATGCGGAGCATATATCCCCACCTATTTTAGACTCCAGGTATGTTTCTAGACCCGTTCGAGGACGGACGTTTGTTTAAGCGGGGGAGGATGTAACGACCCAACTGATCGTTTCGAGAGTTATAGGCTTGTTTCCCCCATTTTCTGCTTCTTTTGTGCTTTACAACTGTTATATATCTTATCGGGTTGGGTAGTTCGTGTCTGGAGTGATTTCGGGATAATTGAGACACTTAGTCTCTTAATTGAAAGCTTAATTTGGAAAAGTCAACCGGATGTTGACTCATGTGTAAACGGCCTCGCATTTGAATTTTGATGGTTCCGTTAGCTCTGTTAGGTGATTTTGGGCTTAGGAGTGCATCTGGAATGTGATTTGGAGGTCTATAGTAGAATTAGGCTTGAATTGGCGAAAGTTGGAATTCTGGCGATTTTGGCCGGGAGTGAAAATTTTGATATTGGGGTCGGATTTCATTTTTGGGAATTTGAGTAGGTTCGTAGTTTCATTTGGGACTTGTGTGCAAAACATGAGGTCAATCGGACGTGGTTTGGTAAGTTTCAACGTCGTTTGTGGAATTCAGAAGTTTAGAAGTTGTTTAGGCTCGAATCCGGGTGTAATTGGTGTTTTGATGTTGTTTTGAGTGATTCGAAGGTCGACTAAGTTTGCATGGGGTTATATGACTTGTTGGTATAATTGGTTGAGGTCCTGGAGGCCTCCGGGTGAATTCGGGTGGTTATCGGACTTGATTTCAACTTGGTGAAGCTACTGAAGTGGGTTGTATCTGGTGTGATCGCACCTGGGAGGAGGGGGGGTTAGCCGCAGGTGCGGCAGATGAGGGCGCATATGCGGACAAGGTTAGGCTGGACTGGAAGCGAATGTGCGAGATATTGAGTGCATCTGCGAGCCTGCAGATGCGAGGCTAAGCTGGATATGCGGAAGAGTGTATCTGGGGCATTTCCGCAGAAGCAGAAGATGGGTCGCAGAAGCGGCTCCACAGGTGTGAGACTTGGAGCGCAGGTGCGAGCCCGGTGGACTTAAGTGAATTCAACAGGTACGGAACTTTGGTCGCAGAAGATTGTCCGTAGAAGCAGTTAAGTGAACCATAGGTGCGGTTTTGTTGGGCAGAACCTAAAAATAGAAGACTTCGAGATTTTTCACCATTTTTCATCACTTTGAGCTCGGACTTTGGGGAGTTTTGAGGAGATTTTTGAAGGGATTACTGAGGTAAGTTCCTTGTGCCCATTTATCTTCAATAATGATGTTTCCCCACTGATTTTACACCTAGTTGGTGAGTTTTTTAGGTGAAATTTGGGGGTTTAGGGCTTGAGAATTGGAGAGTGGATTTTGGGGTTTTGGACGACCAAATGGTGTCGGATTTTGTTAATTTGGTATGGTTATAATCGTGAGTGGATGTGCCTTCGGATTTTGTGACTTTTGTCGAGTTTTGAGACGTGGGCCGGGGGGGCTGGGTTGAGCCGATTTCAGATTGTAGGCTATAATTTAGTAGTTTTATTGTATAATTGATCCCTTAGCCTATATTGATTATCTTATCTTGCTTGTGGCTAGATTCAGGTTATTTGGAGATCGATTCGAGAGGTTAGGGAATTTCAGAGTAGGATTTCTGTGCAGTTGAGGTAAGTAACAGTCTTAAATCTGGTTTTGAGGGTATGAAAATCCAAAAATTGGTATGATGTGAATATTTGGAGGTGAAGCACATGCTAGGTGACAGGCGTGTGAGCGTGCACCGTGAGGGATTGTGACTTGGTCCGTCCCATGAGACTGTAAATTCAATTAGCCTATTGTTGCTTACATGTCTTCCTTGTTTTTTTAGCAATTTGACTGCCTTTCATGTTAGAAACCATTCTTATTCCATATGATATCATTGTTGGGACCCGCATCGGTCATATACTTGTTGAATTGACTGCTAATTGCCTTCTTGTACTTAGTCACAGTCATACTTGTGTGTTATATCTCCGATCCCTCTCATTTCTTGTTAATACTTGTTGTTATCTCTTTTTGGAATGAATATTATGATTTATGTGAGCCCGAAAGGCTGGAGAGGTTAGTGACTGAGATAGGGCCTGAGTGCCGAGCTGTGAGCTATGTGAGGTATATGAATCGGGTTGAACGCCGCAACAAGCCTTATGGCTATATTTATGTATTATGGATCGGGTTGCATGCCACAACGAGCCTTAGGGCTACTTATGTATTATGGATCGCGTTGCACGCCGCAACAAGATTGGATCGAGCTGCACGCTGCAGCGATATAGCGCTTAGGCTGAAGGAGCTCCTTCGGAGTCTGTACACCCCCAGTGAGCGCATGTACCTATTGAGTGTATGTGTATTGAGGGACAAGTTTTGAGATATTGAGAGATTGTGATCATGAGGGTTGCATTTGTCTTGCTTTTGTTGCTATGCTTAGCTGATTCATGGTACTGTTGAACTTTCTGGAAGTTTTATACCTGATTTACCTGAACTCAACAGATATGCAGCTGACTTGTTATACATTTGCCGGAATTTACTCACGTACACTTTCATTGTTGAAGTTTATGAAATGAACTGTATTTTGTTTAGCTCGTCACTTCTTCTCAGTTCCTTATTTATTTCTGTTACTTGCTGAGTTTGTTGTACTCATGCTACACCTGCACTTTATGTGCAGATCCAGTTGTGCACGGTTCTGGAGGTCGTTGAGTTCGTGCGCGAGCGAGTATCAGAGACTACGAGGTAGCTGCAGGCGTCCGCAGACCTTGTCTCTCCTTCTATGTTTTCTTTCCTTCTGTATTGCTACTTAGACACTGTTTTTATTAGACTGGCTATCTTGATGCTCATGACTTGGTGACATCCCGATGTTTGGGGCTATCTTTCCGCACTATATTTTTATTTTGAGTTCAATCCCGTATCTTTATGAAAATTTCTGTTATGAAAAATCTTTGAATTATCCTTTTTATGAAATATTGAAGTATTTTGGAAAATCGACTTGCCTAGTATCATCGATAGGCGCCGTCACAACAGGTTAAAGTTTTGGATCGTGGCATTTAATTAACCAAGTTCGTGAAACTGTAAAAGCTATACAAAAAGGAGCAATGTTTAAACATTTTGGGCGTCGTAAGAAATTAATAAAAAGAGAGAAAGATAGGAGTATATATGAAGAAAGTTGCAACGTAACCAGTGTAAAATATCTCCCTTATGAGTTTCATTTTTTGGTGAGAGATCATTCATTTATTTATAAGGTATAACTATTTATATTAGCAGATCTTCTCGGGAAAGATTGTTCTGATTCTTCATATATTAAAATGTTGATTAAAAAGGATGAGAACTTTGACGCTGGTATCAATATAATGACCACAAAATAAATAAATAAATAAATAAATAAATAAATAACGGTTAACTCATACTGCTCATACATCTGGATTATTACATTATATTATTTTTGTGGGAGTCTTTGAAATAATGACCGATAAACATTGCCAGTCTATTCAGTTAAGCAATATAATTAGTTAATTACCTTCTTAAATCGGACTAAGATAAATAGATTGCTAAGGAGGTCGGGGTCACTTTCTCAATATAGAAAGATATGTGGTCTTTTAAGTGTAAACTTAATAATCATCTTTTTGCTCAGCCTATCATAGTTCTCATCATCATCATATCCAATAAAATTTTCAAATTAATTCCTTTATTATTTTTAAAATTATCATTTAAACATATACTCGGGCATAATTAGTTATCATCACACTATCTCATTTTATATTTTCATAATCATTACGAGCTACATCATCCTATATACTCTAAATTATAACAAATTAAAAGTTTCAGCACTCAAAACTTTGAAATAAAATAAATCATGCGAGCGAAAGTTAGTGGAAAGAAGGAGATGACGAAAGATGTACTCAAATTCTATTTTGAATTAGCTAGTGCAGAGATAATTAATGATATTTGATACTACTAGGTAAATTAGGGTTTCGAAAAATACGATTTTATTAGGTTAAGATCCCCTCAGTAATGTATTCTCCTGCCACCGTATACTTAAATTTAAAATGTTAAGTACGAATACAAGATGATTTGTTCACGATAAAGGGTTCAGTGGACTAGAAGTATAGCAGTGAGCGAAACTGAGCAATTTCAAATAATACAAAGGTAAATTCAGACCTTTTCCCTAGACTAATTTAATCATATCTAATTTTCTACTTGTCAAAAGATTGATGATATATCGTTTTCTTGATGAAATTATTGGATTGTATATTTATAAATTAGAAGTATGTTCTCCGCTACATAGAATTTTTAATTTTAGAGAATATTCCAAGGAGTTATATTCAATTCTGCGCAAATAATGAAACATGCATAATTGATTCCTTAGTTATTTTTGGGAGTGGAGGCTTGACTACCACACTTTTTGAGTATCAATTTGAGATTTTATGCTTCACACGTACGTAGCTTCCTTTTTGTTTCTCCCTCTTCATTCAAATTAATATAATTATCGGATATATTCCTTTCCACTAAAAAATTGATTTAGTAAAACAAATGACAATGAATTGCGCGAGCCATGAGATCAAAATGTGACGCAACATAATTTACATGTACTGGTGGTACGCACGTTGCGCATGTACACTATATCGACAAGCATAATTTTTAAGAATTATACATATATTATTAATCAGTATGTTTGAGTTATTAAATATAAACTAAAAATAATAAAAGTTTCTGAAAATGGTATATATCAGTTCTATTTAGGTGGCTAGCCATTTGAGCTGGTATAACTATTACTGTAGCAATTATAATTATAAAACATAGGGAAAAAAATATAAACTAATAAGATTCATAATTGATATGAGTTAGAACACCTGATAAAAAAGAAATTTAGATATCGTATATATTTACAAAGCAAAAGACTTAGAGTCTGAGAACCTAAATATCCTTAAATATTGAAGGAGTGTCGCCTAATATTACTGACTTTAATAGCAGTTAGTTCTCACTTATTCTTTGTGAACTTTGCCGTTTAATTTTAGATTTTTTAAATATTTTGCAAAAAAATAAATTATATTGCATAATTTAGATAGGAAAAAGTTTTATACAAGGTATTAAATATGAGAATCTTTTCTATATTCAAATAATGAAGAATTTAATGCACAAAATTT
Organism: Nicotiana knightiana; assembly: GCA_005239525.1. Taxonomy (NCBI): domain Eukaryota; kingdom Viridiplantae; phylum Streptophyta; class Magnoliopsida; order Solanales; family Solanaceae; genus Nicotiana; species Nicotiana knightiana. The sequence continues at coordinate 44,343 of ML400544.1, read as the reverse complement.
TGGTTCATTTAAACTACTAAATATTAGAAGAAAAAATTTAATCTCAAGCAATCATATTCAAAAGAAAACAGAATAAGCAGATCTAAGTTGTAATCCCATATTTTGTGAAATAAAGTATTGGAAAGAAATACTAATACTTTAAATGATCCAAAATTTTGTGCATTAAATTCTTTCGGCCGATTGAATGTAAAGTCGATTTGGACAAAGTCGAATGTAGATCGATTCGGAAAAGGTCGAATGTAGATCGATTCGAGATCCAATGTGGACCTTAGAAAACTATTCGAGCGGGATCGAATATACATTTCTCACATTCGAGGTTGAATATAAGTTAATTCGAGCGAGGTCGAATGTGAGTTGATTCGAGCGAGATCGAATATGAGTTGATTCGAGCGAGGTCGAATATGAGTTGATTCGAGCGAGGTCGAATGTTAGTTGATTCGAGCGAGGTCGATACTGAGTTAATTCGAGCGAGGTCGAATGTGAGTTGATTCGAGCGAGGTCGAATGTGAGTTGATTCGAGCGAGGTCGAATGTAAGTTGATTCGAGCGAGCTCGAATGTAAGTTGATTCGAGCGAGGTCGAATGTGAGTTGATTCGAACGAGGTCGAATGTGAGTTGATTCGAGCGAGGTCGAATCTGAGTTGATTCGAACGAGGCCGAATGTAAGTTGATTCGAGCGAGGTCGAATGTAAGTTGATTCGAACAAGGTCGAATGCATATTCTCTGCGTTGGTGTGATGTGATGATTTGGTGGAGTTATGTAAGAATGTCACATACTGCTTTGTTTATTCATTCATTGGAGAATATTACATGTTTCTGTTTGGCCTGTATATACATTTGAGAACTCCTAGTCTATCTAGTCCCTTCATAGCTCGGCCTGGTGAAGTAGTCGATAGGCGGAGCGGTGAATTTAACACCTAAACTTCGAGACGCCCTCTTCATCGCCTCATTAAAAATCTCCCCGATAAAATCCAATTGGGACAAAACTCGGGTGAGGGAAAAAGAGTACGACTTGAAGGACGTCCGCCTTCAGAAGTTGAAGTATTTGAGGTGGGTGATGTTCCAATTGTTTGGTAGTAGATTTCCCTCCATTGTTTCTAGTTGGAATGACCTTTTGTTTGCTGCCGCCGTGATTTTGTATGGAGCTTCCCAATTGGTTCCTAGTTTACCTTCCCGTGGGTCTTTGCTCGCTTGTGTTTGGCTTTGAGTACGTAGTCCCCGACCTTGAGTGGCCTTACTTTGGATTTTTTGTTGTAGTACCGTTCTGCTTGCTGTTTTTGAGATATCATTCTTATGTAGGCCATGTCTCTTCGCTCATCTGTTTCATCAAGGTCTTGCTTTCTGTTCTCGTCATTACTTGGTCCGCTCTCATTTGAGTATCTCAAACTTGGTTCTCCGACTTCTACTAGTATCACTGCGTCAGTCCCATAGATTAGTGAATATGGCGTTTCTCCTGTGCTTGTTTTTGGAGTGGTGCGGTATGCCCATAGCACTTCTGGTAGTAGTTCCGGCCAAAATCCCCTGGCGTCTTCGAGCTTCTTCATCATGATGTTCAGTATTCTTTTGTTGGAGGATTCCGCTTGATCGTTGCCTGCAGGATGGTATGGCGTGGAGAGTATTTGCTTGATGTGCCATTTCTCGAAGAATTCGGCTGTCTTTTTTCCAGTAAACTGGGGTCCTTTGTCACAACTGATTTCTTTGGTGATGCCGAAGCGGCATATGATGTTCCTCCATATGAATGTGATAACTTATTGTTTGCGTATTTGGGCGAATGTACCTGCTTCTACCATTTAGAAAAATAGTTAGTTAAAACCAAAAATTATCGTACATTACCTCGTCCCGCTGGAAGGGGTTCGACGATTTCCATTCCCCATTTGATGAACGGCTACGGTGATGTGACTGAGTGGAGGTGCTTGCCCTCTTGGTGAATCATTGGAGCGTATTTCTAGCACTGCTCGCACTTTCTACCGAAGTCAGCATCTTCCTTTTTCATGGTGGGCCAATAATAGCCTGCTTGTATGAGGCATCTAATGAGGGTTCGATTGCCGGTATGGGCTCCACAGTGGCCTTCATGTACTTCCTCGAGGACGCGCCTGGTTTGGTTTGGCCCTAGGTATTCCGCCTTCTTGGCTTCTTTTTTTTCTGTTGGGAGCACTCCCTCCTGCAAATATGACATAATACGGTTGCGCCAGTCCTAAGTTAAGTTTATAGTGTGTACCTCAATTTGGCCTATTTAGAGGAGGGTGACCACGTTTTCCTTTCTGCTTATGTTCTTGGTGGTTGCTGCTAATTTGGCGAGGTTGTTTGCCTCGATGTTTGTGCTCGAGGTATCTTGTCGAGTTGACACTCGTCGAACTCGGGCAATAGCTTATGAATTTCTGCCTGATATTTTTGTAGCCTCTGTTCTTTGATTTGGAAAGTCCCTGTGAGTTGGCTGACGACGATTTGTGAGTCACATCGAAGGATGACTCGCAGTGCTCCATACTTAAGAGCTAATCTCAATCCTGCAATTACAGCCTCGTACTCGGCCTCATTGTTAGTCATATCGGGACACTGTACGGACTGGCGTATGACTTCGCCTGTTGGGACCTCGAGTACGATTTCCAGTCCAGATCCTGACACGTTAGAGGCTCCATCGGTGTATAGGACCCATAGGTAGGGTAACTTGGGAGAGGTACGGGATGCTTCCTGCTCGACCTCAGACATTATTTTGGCGTTGAAGTCGGCGACGAAGTCGGCGAGTACTTGCGACTTTATCGCTGTTCGCGGCTGATATGTTATATCGTGCTCGCTTAATTCGATGACCCACTTGGACAATCTCCCCGACAGCTCGGGCTTATGTAGGATACTTCTTAGGGGGAAGTTCGTGACCACCGCAATGGGGTAATAGTGAAAATAGGGTCTAAGCTTTCGTGAAGCTACGACCGATGCCAGGGACAACTTTTCGAGGTGGGGGTACCTCGTTTCCGCCTTGGCGAGTAGCGGGGGTGAGGACAAGTATGCCTTTAATTCTTTTAGGGCCTCGATGCACTCGGAATTCCATTAGAGTCCGTTGTCCTTTTTTAGTACGTTGAAGAATTTGTGGCATCTGTCAGAAGATCGTGAGAAAACCTTGATAGGGCGGCTATACGACCAGTAAACTTCTATACATGTTTCTTGCTGGTCAAAATTTCAGGTATTCCCTCTATGGACTTGATTTGGTCGGGATTGACCTCAATGCCTCTCTGGGACCCCAAAAATCCGAGGAACTTCCTAGAGGTCACGCCGACGGAGCACTTTTCGGGGTTCAGCTTCTGTATCGCCTAAGTATGTCGAAGGCTTCCCACAGGTGATCAATGTGGTCTTCTTTTCTTTTTTATTTGACCAACATGTCATCCATATAGACTTCCATTATTTTGCCGAGTTTCTCTTTGAACATCTTGGTGACCAGCCTCTGGTAGGTCGCCCCTGCATTTTTCAATCCGAACGGCATGACCCTGTAGCAGTATGTCCCTTGGTGGGTAATGAAGGTGGTCTTTTCCTGGTCGTCCTCCTCCGTGATGATTTGGTTGTAGTCTGAGTAGGCGCCCAAGAAGCTTAATAACTCGTGCCCCGATGTTGCGTCGATGAGTTGATCGATGTGGGGCAATGGAAAGGAGTCTTTCGGGCAGGCTTTGTTTAGGTCCGTGAAGTCTACACACATGCGCCATTTCCCGTTTTTCTTTTTCACCATGACCACATTGGCAACCCATTGGGGGTACTTTGACTCTTGAATGGAACCATTGGCAAGCAATTTTTCCACCTCTTCGCGGACGACCTCGTTGATTGCAACATTGAATTTTCTAGCCGTTGCTGCTATTTATTTATTACTCGACCTCGACACTGTTCTTTCTCTTAACGACTCCTCGCCACTGAGCCGTGCTCGTTTTCGACCTTGGCCACGTCTCGTCCAATTGTATTAATTGAGCTTGGCCTAATTTTGACCAATACAGTCCTAACTCCTAAGTATTGGTTCATGATAATTGAATCACTAAACAAATTAGTTGTGATATCTAATTATAGAACACAATCGTTGTAACTCTAACAAAATAAAATAAAAACAAATACACAAATAGCAATATTCTCAAAATTTAGAATTACGTGTAAATTAAAGCTCATTAATTTAAAAGGTAAATGATTTGTAGAAAGTAAATCGTATTTGAACTTAAAGTCCTAAATATTAGGATTTCTTATATAGTGTAAATATGAAAAAATTTATTAAATAAAGTTATAATTTTTTTTAAATTCTTAAATATTAGTTAAATTCATAACATAATTATTAACATCTAATGTTATTCAAAAATTTAGAATATATAAAGTTTAAATTCTGACTCCGTCTCTTATCAGAGAGAGGCATGTGAGAAATTCCAGACATGATGACTCGATGTTCAGGCAAGAATCTCATACTTAGTGGTGGTGTGTGGGGAATTATGGTAAAGAATAAGTAAAGGGAATTCAAATCTCCTTTTAAAGATGATCCTCGTTTGATTATTCTAAGTCGATATGTTCTCTCACTCTCTATATCGTAGCTTCAAGGAACTTTCTTTTCACACGGTTTTATATGGCCATGTTTGGACTCCTATTTGATTTGCCTTGTACACAACCAGATACTATCTCATTTTAAGATTAATAATTTTGTAAAAAATTAACTTTTCCACATCCCAAGACTAATAACGCTAGTAATTTTTAACTATCGATTATTCACGTATAAAAATTGGCCAATGTTATTGATACATGTCTCCATTTGTAGAAGACTCGATCATATAAACATCATTTAAGGAAATGGGTATTTGTGAGCATTTATAATGTTGAATTTAAGAAAGTATCTTTTTTAGATCTTTTATATATATAAAAGATAGATCGCTTATATTTAAAAGTAAATCTTTTCTATGTAAGAGAAAAAAAAAATACGATCATAAAACTAAAAACAAGCTTGTAAAAACTCATAAAACCATTTGACCCTTAATTTGCTGGTTGCCCCGTCATGGCATCTTGGTAATCCTCCGAAGTCCCGATGCCTAGTGCAGTGGATATGTGGCAGACTTGGCTATGCCAATTGACAAGTGCGTCGATGCCTATGTCGTCCCATCAGTACCATATGTTTGCACCCTTACGCATGCAATGCGCAACACACACTTGCCAATAGCCCGCGCCAATATGTACTTGAGTACTCCAAAACCGTACCTCTAATTAAGTTAGTAGTAATTTCAACCATCTCACGTCACTTTAGTAATAATAATAGTGTTATTTGTACATTATGCCCTTATACAATTTTAAAATTAAGAAAATGACCTTTTTAGATCTTTTATATGTAAAAGACAGATCTCGTACGTGTAAAAGTAAATCTCTCACGTGTAAAAATAGAGGTGTTTAACCCAAAATTTAGATCCGGGTTCAACCAATTAAATTAAAGTAAAATAGAGTCGCTCTTAGCCAATATTAATACACAAAAGATATGTTAACTGATTTTGTAATAAAATAATATGTGTGTTTGATCGAATGGTAATAAATGTGGACAGTACTAACAATATTTAATGACTTAAGAGGAGGATAGCATTAACTAACAATAAATAGCAATGAATGACATTTAAATAAATAATAGCATATGAGTCACCCGAAAAAGGGTGAGTTCTGTGGATATTCATTCTAACAATGATGAATAATTGATGAGCCTTGGAACATTCAGGTAGTTCTTGGACCAAGTGGAATGGTTAGACGAGAATCTTAGTAAAAAGGTATTTTTCGTATGCTTGCAATAAGGCCAATTTCTCTTTATAAAGTCATGTGTTTTCTTACAAGTGAATATCTTATGCCTCCTATCATTGCGTCCCTTTCTATTTATAGGGAACATATACCCAAAAATCCAAATAGTACAAGTACAGAGAATATTCACTAGAATATTTTCGTTTGTGTCTTATCCTAAAACTAGCTATTATAACTATGTCTAAGATGCTCGGCTTCGACCTTGATCTATGATTACTCACGACCTTGGTCTTCACTAACTCTTCGACCCCACCCTTCATCTTCTAAGGGACCACTTCGACCTATGGCAGGATTTTGTTGAAGTCGTCCTTATAACATGTGGTAGCCTATGGTGATTCTCTTGATGCTGACACGACTAGCTTGTATCAAAGATAATTTTTGGCCCATACAGTTAGTCCCTCCCCTTGTTGAGGTCATCTTCACGGGCGAGTTCGATGAGCGGATAATGTCATTTGTGGTCGAGCTTATTCAAGCATACTATACGGGTAGTGGTCGTGATGGCGATCAAGCAACGTGGCTCTTTGTAAGCCAGGTATTTCAAATTCCTTGAATTTCCCAGGTAATTTGTAGGAACCATATGGTCCATGAGAAGGAGTGGTGTCATGACGTCATGCGTCATGATGATGATGTTTCCTGATGCATAGTGTCGATTCTCGTGCGACCCTTGATTGGTTATTCTGTTTTGATCTTTGTGTTAATCATAACCATCCGTTTCGATTTTGGTGCCCCTAAACCTTCTAAATAGGGGACGGTTCGTTGATTTTGAAGTTTTTCCACACTCATTCTAATTCATAAGCAGAAATCCTTCTTCTCCTTCGTAGGGCTTCATCGCTTCTCTATCGCTTTCTCTACTTCTTCGTCATTCTCTACAACAATGTCGAACCTCTCATCTGATATCCATATTGAAGATCTGTCTATCCCTCTAAATGTCGTTTTCCCTGATCAGGGGGAAGACGGTGCAGTTGTTGTTGAGGAGGAAACCCTCCCTACTATACAGGAGATTGTACCTCGGTATCTGACTTCCACAAAGCACTAGAAGTTGTGACTGAGAGGTTCCATTATACAATGATGGTAGAGCGTTTCGCCTAAGGCTAGTTTCGGCCTTCCTGGTCATGTGGAGTTGGTCTCCGCAGATGACGACGAAGTGCGTGTTTATCATCCCGGATTCTCCGACCTTTACACATATCCGTTTATAATCGGCTATTTGTTCCCTTTATCGCGTTGATAGAATAATTGTGCCGCTACTATAACATGTGCCCAGTGCAGCTCGCGCCTTACATTTTCAAGGTGTTCGTAATGTTATTTGCCGAATTGGGCGACGTCGAGATTGCGATACGCCACCTGATTAACCTCTTCGCCCCCATTTCTGTCGAGGGACGTTGATGAATCTTCGCTACCGTGGGGGAAACGTTTGGTGGTGAGGATGGATGACAAGGATAGTTTGCACTTCTGGCTTGATTATTTCTTTGTCACGGCCGAGGCCATAGTGTCTGTTGTCGCAGCCTTCCCTGAGGCCTGGAACCCCACTCAAAAGTGCTCGTGCTATTTGTACCTTTTTAACATTTTCTGGATGTAGGTTGGTTATTGAAAAAGCACCAGAAACAGAGAAGTTGAAGCACTGGTTTTGTTATTGTTTTTCCCTCTTTATTCATACAGAATCTTTGGATGAAAATATATACAAGAAGGCTATACAATTTGATAAGGATTGAGAGATACAGTTACACTAGGATACAAGTTAAGAATAGCTAAAATCTATCCCTTATCCAACTAGGAAGGACACGGTCTAATACTCCCCTTGCAAACTAAAGGAGGCGAAGACACGTTCAGTGTGGAACATAGAAACTCAAAGAGCGCAGCTGAAAGTGGCTTTGTCAAGACATCAGCCAATTGATCTTTAGACGACAAGAATTATACCGGGAGATCCTTCTTAGCGAACCTATCCCGAACAAAATGAAAATCTATCTCGACATGCATTGTGTGAGCATGAAAGACTGGATTAATGGAGAGGTAGGCCGCATCAATTTTATCACACCACAAGATAGGAGCTTTGGGGAGGTGCACCCCAAGCTCATTAAGGATAGACTGAATCCAAGTTAGCTCGGCCGCAACATACGAGTGCCTTGTATTCTGACTCAATGGAGGATCGAGCCACAGTACGTTGTTTCTTCAAAGACCACAAGACGAGAGCATCACCAAGGGATATGGCATATCCTCCAGTTGACTTACGATCATCTAGGGACCCTGCCATATCCGAGTCAGTGAAAGCCTGAAGAAACAATGTGGAGGAGCGGGGAATGTGAAAATAGAAATGTAGAGTGTTCTTTAAATAGCGTAGAATACACTTAACTTCAGCCCATTGATTGATTGCGTGATTGTTCATAAATTGGCAAGCTTTGTTGATGACAAATGCAATTTCAGGACTAGTGACTGTGGCTCCAACAATTTTCCGATACAAAGTGGCATCACAAATAGGGGACTGTCACCAACGTAGAGCTTCGAGTTCATTTCCATAGGTGTGAAAAGTGGTTTAAAACTTTGCATATTAGCATTTTTCAGAAGATAAGTAATGTAATGCTACTGAGAGAGAGCGGTAACGCCATATCCATGAGAGACTTGAATCCCAAGGAAAAAACTTAAGGGACCAAGGTCACTAATCGAAAATTCTGCACCAAGTTTTGATATCATGCTTTCAGAAAAAATGAGTTGTTTCCAGTGACAATAATATCATCTACATAGACCAAAATATAATCCACTACACCATGAGCTCGATAAATAAACAAGGATGTAGCTGATTTTGAAGTAGTGAACCCAGCAGTGAGAAGGAACTTAAGGAGACACATGTACCATGCCCGAGGCGCCTGTTTGAGACTGTATAGGGATTTCTTAAGTTTAAATACATGATTAGGATACTGACGATGTATGAAGCCAGAAGGTTGTGACATAAAGACTTGTTCTTGCAGCTCACTATGGAGAAAGGCATTTCGCACATCTAATTGACGCAAAACTCAATTGTAAGATGCTGCCAAGGTAAGAACAATGCGAATGGTTGTCAGCTTAACAATAGGGATGGACATTTCGTAGTAGTCATGGCCCTCAATTTGGTGAAACCCCTTCGCAACTAAGCGAGCCTTATAGCGCTCTATCACACCAAAAGAATTTCTTTTGACTCGAAATACCCATTTGCAAACGAGAACATTCATTGAGGGATCATAAGGAACCAATGACCAAGTATCATTCCGTAGTAATGCATCCATTTCAGATTCCATAGCAGGCCACCATTCTTTATGTTTGGAAGCTTCAGTGAAACTAGACGGCTCATATGCGGGAGGGGGTAATGAATCTGAGGTAGTGGCCAAATTAGAGAACGGGGGCATGTGCCCTAAGTACCATATGATGTGAGCGTTGAGGAAGGACTTTGAGCCTATTGGTACTGATTGGAGGGGGTAGTGAAGCTGGGGAAGAATCTGGGAACATATCATAGCTACTTAAGTCGACAACAAGAGGTAATCCGGGGGATAAGGTGTTGGGAACACCTTGGAGGGAAGTTAGTTGTGGAGTATGAGAATGTGAAGAAGATGTGGGACTAACTATGGGGGGTGGATTGGGAGTGTCATCGGGATTTAAGGAGGGGGAAGAAGAGTCTCCTAAATTAATGGTAGGATGAACTAGTGAAGGCGGAGGTGACTGAGCGGGATTAGGAAACACCGGAGGAAGAAATCCAATGGGAGAGGATTGGTGTACAACTCTTGATGGAGACACAAAAACTGGAAGGGAAGCCCAGGGTGCGGTAGATGGAGACTGATTGGGTGTAGGCCAAGGATCAATGGTTTGGTGAATGGAAAGTTTTGTTCATCAAAGCGAACATGTCGGGCAACATAGACTCGTCCAGTGGATTGATCTAAACAGCGATACCCGAGGCGAGTTGGGCTGTAGCTAAGAAACACACAAGGTTTGCTTCGAAATAAAACTTGTGTTTATTGTAAGGTTGGAGGTAGGGAAAACATAAGCAACCGAAGATCTTAAGAAAAGAATAGACAGGTTTGGAATGATGTACTAGTTCATACAGAGAGACCACAAGTTGTAATTGAGGGAAGGCGATTAATGAGAAAAACAGTGGACTCAAATGCGTATTGCCAATAGCGAAAGGGAATTGAACTGTGGGAAAGAAGGCTAAGGCCGGTTTCAACCACATGGCGATGTTTCGTTCAACTTTGACTTGTTTATCATGAGTATGAGGGAAAGATACTCGATGAGCAATGCCTAGTTGACCAAGCACGGGTGAAAAGGATCAAAATTCCGCGCCCCAATCGGATTGAATTGCTTTAATTTTGGTATTAAATTGTCTTTCAACAAGGTTACAGAATTGATTGAATATTGGAAACACATCAGATTTGCGAGAAAGAGGATACCCCTAAGAATAGCTCGTGTAATCATCAACAAATACTAGAAAATATCTATGTCCTTGAGATGAAAGAGTGGGTGCGGGACCCAGACATCGATATATAAGAATTGTAAAATGGAAGAACTTTTATTGATGCTCAAAGGTAAAGACAATTTGTGCAACTTTCCGAGTTGAAAATCACTACAAATAAAATTAAAACTAGAACTAGTAAAAGGCAATTTATATGTCCTAATAACTTGATGAAGAATTTGTTCATGAGGATGTCCTAGTCGAAGGTGCCAGCAAGATGGAGATGCCTTGATAAAGTAAAGATCCGAGGGTGAAGTAGACTTGAAAGTAGAAGATGACTGGAGAGTATAGAGTCCCCAATCACTTTTTCCTGAAGAAGTGATGTCTTGGAAGCTCGATCCTTCACAACAAAATGGTAGGGATGAAATTCAAAGAAAACATTATTATCACGAGCAAAACTTTGGACAGAGAGTAAATGTTTAGTGATAGTGGGAACATGAATAATATTATTTAGACGAAAGAGTCGAAAAGGGGAGGGAAGAATGGCATTACCAGTGTGATGAATAGGGACACCATTACCATTACCAACATGAACTTGATCTGGTCCTTTATAATCCTCAATATGGTGAAACACGGTGAGATCAGGAGTGATGTGGTGCGTCGCCCCGATGTATGGGAACCACTGCTGAGAAGGTACTTTTGGAGTATAATGCGATAGATAAGCCGCTAAATTAGTTGCTTGGCTATAACATTAAAAGAAATTTGGAGCAGTGTGGTTATGGCCGTTGCAAATTTGGCACTTTTGTTGCTGGTCGTTGGACTGCCAAGGTTGACTATAGGTGGAATAATTTCTGAAATTAAAGCGACCACCTCTGCCACCACGACCTCGATTGGACCTTCCATAACCTCTGTTAGTATTGTTGGTGTATGAACGATCAACTTGTGCATTCTTGTGGGTCAAGTTTGTTGAAGGATGTTAGACTGAGTCTGGTTGCTGCAGAGTAGAAACTGAGAGGTTGGAAAGTGACGAGCCATTGATGAACTCATGATGTAGAAGAAGACTATGCAATTCGGCAAAAGTAACTGGTTGAGGTCATACCGATAAGGTAATGACAATATCTAAATTCTGAACGCAATCCTTTCAATATGTAGATGTTCTGGTCTGCGAGACATAAGGGGCATCCAACAACGATCAACTCATCCGAAATCAGTTTTTCCTTGTATAGATATTGTATGACAATTAGATCATCTTGCTTAAGGTTTTGAAGCTGCATATGAAGGCTCAAAATTTGAGTGTTGGAGGGAGAAGACAGCACAGCCTCAAGCGCGTCCCAAACTGCTTTTGAAGAGTTTAGTCTAATGGCAATGGGAAGTGCCTTTTCCGAGAAGGAGGATATGAGTAAACTCAAGATTAATTGATCTCACTGGATCCATAATGCATAATCAGGATTAATAGTTGTTGTTTGGGATCCATCATCCATGGCGTTAGAAACTGAGACATGGGAAGGGTGACTACCATGGATAAATCCATGAAGATTCTGGCCACGGAAAAACGGTAACAATTGTGTGCGCCAACAAAGATAATTTGTGGCGGTTAATTTTATGGAGATAAAGTGGTGAGCATGGTTAAGTGAAGTCGGATAAAAGAAAAGAGAGGTAGACTGGGTAGTGGTGGAAGAAGTATCGAGGCGGAAGAAGATATCGTCATGGCTCTAATACCATGTAAAAGCACCAAAAATAGAGAAGTTGAAGCACTGATTTTGTTATTCTTTTCCCCTTTTTATTCATACTGAATATCTGGATGCAAATATATACAAGAAGTCAATACAATTTGATAAGGATTGGGAGATACAGTTACACTAGGATACAATTTAAGAATAGCTAAAACCTATCCCTTATCCGACTGGGAAGGACACGGTCTAATAGCTAGTCAACTCTTCTTTTTCTGCAGCTACCATACGACCTCTCCGGTTGGTGACCATACTGTCGAGTGGGTCAGACAAATCCTTCCTCATATGGCGAGATACATGGTTGGTCAAGTTTTTCTCATAAATTCAGACGTCTCTTCCCTCGACAGGTAATCATTTCCCTATTATCGACGTTGTTGCTCTTTCGTCTATGTCTGTCCTTTAGGCTAATCCTTCCTTCTTAATTTTTATCTAGGCTCGGTCAAAGGGTATGTGAGGAGGTCGAGGCCCCCTATCCTTATTCCGGAAGAGAAGGGCCACTACGCCTTCAATCTCCGCCTATGTTACAGCCATTGCCACTATTGCCTTCGTCCCGATTCCAGCTATCGCCGCTTTTGCCCCCATTCCTATTCTGGCCGTCACGACTTCCGCTCCTTCCTCATTTTTACTTTTTGATGAGGACGATAAACATTCGCCCAGGGATGGGGATCTTCAACCTCGTAAAAGGAGGTCCGTGGATATGGGTGGCGGAGTCCCTTCGACCATTGACGTCGTGGAAGGAGGTTTCACGTCAAGTGCAACAACGATAATTTTTGTAAATGATGATGTTAAACGGAGTCTTGAGGCCTTGAGATGGTAGAAGTTGATGAACGTGTGACCTTACATCCCAAGGGGAGAGAGATCGAGGAGGTGTATGTTGGCGGCGACATGCACTTTCGCTACAAGAGGAGGCTTCAATCCCTCACAACAAGAGGAGGCTACTGATGATCAAGCTCCGATATCAATTTGATCACTTGAGAATGATCGACGAGGGGCTCACTCAGCTCGAGGTGAGGTTAGAGGGGGGGTAGGGGTTCGAGGACCATCACGATCCCCATGGATCGTGATTTGTTGGTGAACCTCGAGGAGGTAGTCCCTGCCCTCGATCCCCTCTAGGAGATAAATAATAGTGCTCTGTCGACGAGCATTGTCGGCCTTTCTCTTAGGGTACGTGATGTTCTACGACCCTTTTCTAATGTTTTATAACATTCTAAGTTCTGACTTTTTCCTTTGATTTTCAAACGGTGATTTTGGAAATTGAGAGCGTCTGGAGGGAGAAAAGGCATAAAGCCATCTTTGAAGCTGAAAGGGAAGTATACTGGTTACCATGGTAAATACTGCTATATTCAAAGTCGTCTTCACGAGGGAGAAGATGTGCGGAACTTGAGGGAAGACTTGAAGATGAGGGATGAGGATTTGGTGTAGGCCATACAGAAGTGTAGCGTCTTCTAAGGGACATTGAGGAGAAGAAAAAGGAGCTTGGGGTTAGCAGGGGCGTAGAGTTCCAATGCAATGACCTTCAAGCCCAAGTGGTAGAGTTGCGAGGACAAATTGAAGAGTCGGTTCAAGGCGGAGGCCCTCAACAACGAGATTTCCGAGAAATAGGAGGAACTTGAGAAGGCATATTCCTCCTGGTTGGACGCTCGAAGGAAAGCGGAAATCCTCGAGTTGGATAATAAGAGTATTTAGGATGAGTGGGAAAATGATCAATCAACAGCGAAATCTAAGGATGACCGACTCGAAAAGAGGATCGGGGAACTGGAAAAAGAGAGCTCCCACCTTTATGACAGAGTTACCGTCCTAGAGGCTAAGAGGGATCAATTACTTGTGCGGCCGTCTTCTTCTAATGATTCTGATTTCCAAGTGTCCCTCGAGAGTTGTAAGGAGAGTAGATCCACACCGAGGCCTGACAAGATGTGTTTCGAGACTTGCAGACAGCTAGCTCTGTTTTTGAGGTGGGATTTGAGAATGCCCGGGTTAACGCTTGCGAAGCTCGGGTCTTTTGTGGGTATGATCCTTCCACTCCTCGACCCGGCGAGGAGGATGGAGAAGGGGGCGTAGACTGGCTTGATGAGGGCGCAGAGGGTCGTGATGGAAATGGCCATTAGTTTTTCTTTTAGAATTTTTTGTGTATTTTTTCCGGCGTCTTCAAGAGCCTTTGTAAAGAATTCTTTATTCACATGTGGAATATTAAAGTTTTTTTTGCACCTTCTTCCTTTCTTGTGATTTGTTTCTGTACTTGTATATTTTTTCTTTTATTTTTTTCTTATTACGCTTTCTGCTCTTTTTATTGTCGTCGTGTTCTAGCTGGTCGTAGCCTTAGGGACGATATTTATGGACCATATCAGCCATTTGTCCGCATTGGTCAAGTATGTTTCTTTGTTTGGATTTGATTGATAGGTGTTGATTGAACTTGGTTAATTATGATCTTTTGTCAAGTTATGGCCAAGGGCCGGTAGGTGTTTGTTCGAGCTGGGTCAAACTTAACTTTTCCTTAAATTGTGGGTCGAGGGCCAATAGGCGTTGTTCAAACTCAGTCAAACTTAACATTTATTAAGGCAAGGCCGAGGGCCGATAAGTGTTTGTTCGAGTTGGGTCAAACTTAACCTGTTGTTAAGTCGCAGTCGAGGGTCGACAGGCGTTTGTTCGAAATTGGTCAAACTTAACTTTTTGTTAAGTTGCGGTCGAGGGATGATAGTTGTTGTTCAAAGTTGGTCGAACTTAACTTTTTGTTAAGGTGCGGCCGAGTGCTGATAGGTGTTGTTCGAACTTGGTCGAACTTAATCTTTTTCTAAGATGGTTTTGACAAACGTAAGTTTCTATTACTTTGACATTGTCTCTCTTATTACATAATTGGAGAAAGTTATAAACTTTGGGCATTGGTTGGCGCCCTATTCCCAGTCCCTGTCTATCTAGTCCCTTCATTGTTTGACTTGGAGAGTATTGAGGAGTCGGGCAATGAAAGAGAAATTAGTCCCTTCTTTGCATACTTTGATTCGAGGTGTCCCTTTCGTCGCCTCGTTAAAAACCTCCTTGAGAAAACCCCAACAGGACAAAACTCAAGTGAAGGAAAAAGAGTACGCCTTGGGAGCACTTCTTCCTTTTAGAAGTTGGAGTATTTGAGGTGGCTGATCCAATTGTTCGGTAATTATTTTCCTTCCATTGTCTCTAGTTGGAGTGAACCCTTGTTTGCTTTGGCTAATATTTCGTATGGACCATCGTCGTTCATTCCTAGTTGTCCCTCTCGTGGATCTCTTCTAGCTTGAGTTTTGGCCTTTAGTACGTAGCCTCCCACTTGAGAAGACGGACCTTTGCCTTCTTGTTGTAGTAACGTTTCGCTTGCTTCTTTTGGGCGACCATTCTTATGGACGCCATGTCTCTTCGTTCATCGATCTCATCAAGCTCTTTCTTTCTGCTCTCGTTATTGCTAGTTCTGCTTTCATGGGAGTACCTTAGGTTGGGTTCTCCGACCTCGACTAGTATAACTGTTTCAATTTCATAGACCAGAGAATAGGGCGTCTCTCCTATTCTTGTATTCGAGGTGGTTCTATACGCCCGCAATAATTATGGGAGTATTTTGGCCACGGTCCATTGGCGTCTTCGAGTTTTTTCTTCAACATGTTTAATATGGACTTGTTAGAGTATTCTACATGCTCGTTACCCGCTGGGTGATAAGGGGTAGAAAGTATCCTCTTAATGTGCCATTTCTCGAGGAATTTGGCGGTTTTATTTCCCGTGAACTGGGGTCCGTTGTTGCAACTGATCTCTTTGGGTAGGCCAAATCAGTAGATGGTGTTTTTCCATATGAAGGCGATTACCTCTTGTTCACTTAATTGGGTGAATGCTCATGCTTTCACCCATTTAGAGAAATAGTCAGTTAAAACTAAAAAAATCGTACATTACCTCGCCCTGCTTGGAGGGGTCCCGCGATGTCCATTCAACACTTAATGAATGGCCATAGAGAGGTGACTGAGTGAAGAAGTTCGTCTGCTGATGAATGATTGGGGCGTAATTCTGACGTTATTAGCATTTCTTCACAAATTTTGAGGCATCTTTTTTCATGGTGGGCCAGTAGTATCCTGCCCATTTGACACACTTAACAAGCACTCGATCGCTGAAATAAGCGCTACAATGGCCTTCATGGACTTCTTTAAGGACGAGCTAGGTTTGGTTTGGACCTAAGCACTTAGCCAGAGGGCCTTCATATCTTCTCTTGTATAAGTAGTTATGAAGGAGGTTATATCGAGCTGCTTGCATTCTTAGTTTTTTCGCTTCCTTTTTTTCATTTGGGAGTGTACCATCCTGCAAGTAGGTGATAATACAATTGCGCCAATCCCAAGTTAAGCTTACAGATCTTACCTTGATTTTGTCCATCAACAAGTTAAGGAGGTAGACTACACCTTTTTCCTCGGTCATGATATTTTTTATGGCTGCAGCTAATTTGGCGAGGCCGTCCACTTTGATGTTCTGGTCAAGCGGGATCTGGTCGAGATGGCATTCGTTGAACTTGGACAGCATCTTACAGATCTCCGTATGATATTTTTCAACATTTGTTCTTTGATTTGGAAAGTCCCTGCGACTTGGTTGACTGCGAGCTGTGAATCACAACGGAGTTTCAATGGCTTCGCCTCATATTTTGGGTGCTAGTCTCAATCCTGCAATTACATCCCCATACTCGGCCTCTTTGTTAGTCATATCTGGGCATCTTGTAGACTGGAAAATTACTTCACCGGTAGAGACCTCGAGTAGGAGTCCTAGTTCGGATCCAGAAGCATTACATGCTCCATCGTTGTATCGGACCCAAAGGTCTTGTGTTTGGAGAGAAGCATGGACGACTTCCTTCTCGAGCTCAGGTATTTTCTTTGCGCTGAAGTCTACGACGAAATCAGCGAGAATTTGCTACTATATCATTGTTTGTGGCTGATATGTGATATCGTGCTCATTTAACTCGATGGCCCACTTGGCTAGCCTCCCCGGCAATTCGGGTCTATGTAAAATGCTTCTTAGAGGAAAGGTTGTAACGACCGAGATAGGGTGACACTGGAAATAGAGTCTAAGTTTTTGTGAAGCTACGATCAATGTTAGGGCCAGTTTCTCGAAGTGTGGGTACCTCTTCTCGACGTCGATGAGTGTTTGCTAATGTAATAAATATAAAATTGCGTACCTTTACTTTCTTAGATGAGGACTGCACTTACCGCCACTTCAGAGACGGCGACGTAGACGAGGAGGTGTTCCCTGGGTTCAGGCTTCGAGAGCAGAGGTGGTGACGAGAGATATTCTTTTAGTTCTTGCAGAGCTTGTACACAATCGGACCTCCACTCGAGGCTGTTATCCTTTTTTAACACGCCGAAAAATCTATGACATCTATCGGATGCCCGCACGATAAATCTCGATAGGGCGGCGATTCATCTGGTCAACCTTTGGACTTGGTTCTTAGTAGTCAGTTGCTCCGATATACCTTCGATAGCTTTGATTTGGTCCGGGTAGACTTCGATCTCCCGTTGTGACACTAAGAAACCCAAAAACTTCCTTGATGCTACGTCATACCTCTGGGTTTAGTTTCATTCTGTACCGTCTCGGTATGTCTAAGGCTTTCTTCAAATGGTCGATATGGTCTTCTCCTTTTACGAATTTGACCTGCATGTCATTGATATATATGTGACGACCCGCCTGGTCATTTTAAGAGTATTAGCCCCGATCCCCTATTTACTGCGTTCCCCGTATATTTTTATGCTTATGAGACTTGCCGAGAGGTTTTGCTTGTGGTTTCAGAGTGATTTGGGACACTTAGTCCCTAGAACGAAAGCTTAAGTTCTAGGACTTTGACCGTAGTTGGAACTGTGTGAAGAGGACTCCTCAATAGAGTTTCATCGGTTTCGTTAGCTCTATTGGGTGATTTTGAAGTTAGGAGCATGTCCGGATTGTGTTTTGGAGGCCTGTAGCTGAATTAGGCTTGAACTGGCGAAAGTCGAATTTTTGGGACGTTTGACCGGAAGTGGACTTTTTGATGTCGGGGTCGGATTTTGATTCCGGAAGTTAGAGTAGGTCCATAATGTCAATTAGGACTTGTGTGCAAAAATTGGGGTCAATCAGACGTGATTTGATAGGTTTTGACATCGGTTGTAGAAGTTTGAAGTTTCAAGTTCATTAAGTTTGAATTGGAGTGTGATTCATGTTTTTGTTGTTGTTTGATGTGATTTGAGGGCTCGACTAAGTTCGTATGATGTTTTAGGACTTGTTGGTATGTTTGGTTAAGGTCTCGGGGGCCTTGGTTTGATTTCGGGTGGGTAACGGATCATTTGGAAATATGTTAGATTGGCTGAAGTTGTTGCACCTGGTGTAATCGCACCTGCTCACTTTGGGCCGCAGGTGCTGCACCGCAGAAGCGGCCATCGAGCCGCAGAAGCGATTATGGGCCTGCCCATCTTGGACCGCAGAAGCGGTCAGAGTCTCGTAGAAGCGGACTCGCAAGAGGAGAGAAAGGAATGCAGAAGCGGGCGCGTAGAAGCGGCCCTTGATCGCATAAGCGATTTTTGAGGACTTAAGTTAAGTTCGCACCTGCGATGGTTTTTCCGCAGGTGCAGAACCGTAAAAGCGGTGAACCCCTCGCAGAAGCGAGATCGCTGGGCATAAAAAGGCTAAGTTCGATGGTTTTATCCCATTTTCATTTTGGGTATTTGAGAGCTCGATTTTGGGAGATTATTTAAAGGATTTTCAGATGAAGCTATTGGGTAACGATTCTTAACTCATTTATGATTATATCCACTAATATATAGTTGATTTCATCATTTACTTAAGGATTTGGGTTGAGAAATTTGGGAAAAAAGTTGGAAAGTCCTTCAACCAAAATTTTGAGTTTTGATTATGAGTTTGACATCGGATCTGAGTAATTTTGGTACTAGTGAACTCGTCGTAGTATGGGTGTTTGTGTTTTGTGACTTTTACCCGATTCCGGGGCTCTGGTCGACTTTTTGGGGCGATTTTCAAAATTCTTGTTAAAGTCTTGATTTCATTAATTAGATTAGTCTATTATAATTGTATTTATGGTATGTAATTATTTTTGGCTGGATTTGGGCCATTCAGAGTCGGATAATAGAGGCATTCTTATTGATTGATTGAGCTTGGTTCGAGGTAAGTGGCTTGCCTAACCTTGTGTGGGGAAAATCCCCTTAGGATTTGGTACTGTTGTGATATTTCTGTGATATGTGAGTGTCGTGTACGCGAGGTGACGAGTGCGTACACGGGCTAATTATTGTAAAATCCGATTTCTCACTGAGTAGTAGCATGTTACATCTTAATTGAGTTATACCAGAATGTGTAGTTATCTCGTTTAGTCTAATTTCGCATGTCTACATGTCTTAAATGCTTATTTGAAATATGTGCAGCATGTCTAGTTGAATGCCTGCCTTTACTTTATTTCTATAAACCTTAGTTGTATAATTCTTGTTGTTAATTGCGTTTTCCACTGATTTGAGCTGTGTGTTTACTTTTGGGACTACGAGGCGGTACCTCGGGAGATCTCCTTGCATATTTACTGTTGGGACTACGAGACGGTATCTCGGGAGATCCCCTATTGAGTATTTACTTTTGGGACTACAAGACGGTATCTTGAGAATGTCCCTGTTGTTTATCTCATTGTGCTGTGTTGTTATTTCTTTGTGAATTCTTTCTGTTAAATTCTCAGTTTTTCTTCCTGATATTAGATCTTCTATCTTATTATTATATCCCAGTAGGGCCTGGACCTGACCTCGTCACTACTCTACCGAGATTATGCTTGGCACTTATTGGGTACCATTGTGGTGTACTCATGCTACTCTTCTGCACATGTTTTGTGTGCAGATCCAGGTACTTCTTATCAGCCCCGTTATCAGTGAGCAACGAGACTTTGGAGACTTCAAGGTATATATGCCCGCGTCCGCAAACCTTTGAGTCCCCCTCTATTCCGTCCTATGTTGTTTACCTTTCCGTACTTTCTTAGACTATGGTGTATAGAGATACTAGTTTTTTTTTCTGTATCTTGTGACTTATGATTACAGGGTTTTGGGAACTCTGTGTACACTCTAGTGCTCGGTTATTTGTACAAGCCGAGCGGTATTTTATCATTTTATTGTTATCTGTTGCAGTCTAGTTGTTAAATTCCATTTTAATTTTTATTATTACGCAATTTGTTAGGATTACCTAGTCGTAGAGACTAGGTGTCGTCACGACGTCTTACAGAGAGAGATTTGGGTCGTGACAATATACCTCCATGGTCTTGTCGAGCTAGTCTTTGAACATTCTTGTGACCAATCTTCGATAGGTGGCTCTTGTGTTCTTCAACCCGAACGACATGACCCTATAACAATATGTTCCTCAGTGGGTGATGAACGTGGTTTTCTCCTGGTCATCTTCGTCCATAAGTATCTGGTTATAGCCCGAGTGCGCGTCCAGTAAACTCAGAAGCTCGTGCCCGATTGTCGCGCCGATGAGTTGGTCGATATGTGGTAACGAAAATGAATCCTTCGGGCATGCTTTGTTTAAGTTTGTGAAGTCTACACACATTCTCCATTTCCCTTTTTTTATTTTTGACATCACTAAATCAGCGATCCACTTGGGCTATTTTGACTCCCTGGTGGAGCCATTTTCTAATAGCTTTTCTACCTCCTCATGGACGGTATCATTGATGGCAGGGTTAACTTTTCGGTTGACCTGCCTTACGGGGGATAGAATGGGTCGAGGTTCAATTAGTGTGTAGCGATCTCCTTGGGGATGCCTGGTATATCTGCATGGTTAAAGGCAAATAAATCTGCGTTAGTTATTAAAATTGGATAAATTTACCTGGTTCTCGGAGTTTTCAGCCAATGTAGGCCTATTTGCTAGGTTTCCAAGATCTAATTGAACGGGGTCGAGGTACTCTATAGTTGAGTCCGCGGCTTCGACCGTTTCGGTGTCCATGATGACGTCTCTTGTCTCTTCTTGCGTCGACCTCGACCCTGTTGATTGTTATGCCTCTTTTTCCTAATCTTTCTTCTGTTGGGTTGTCGTGCTGTCCAAGGCGATGCGGTAGCATTCTCGGGACGTGCGTTGTTCTCCTCGTATGCTGAATATTCCCCAAGGTGTCGGAAACTTGATCACTTGGTATAGGCTGGAGGGGATGGCTCTCATGGAATGTATCCATGATCGTCCTAGTATGGCATTGTATGTGGTGGCCTGATCCATGATATGGAACGTTGTCTCCAAGTTATGACGTCGGCCAAGACAGGGAGTGTAATTTTACTCGATTCCGTTCAACTGCATTATTAAAACCGATTAGTATGATGTAGCGTGGCACTATCTTGTCCTCGAGTCTCATCTTGGCGAGAACTCGGGGATGGATAATACACGCTCCACTCCCGTTGTCTTCCATGATACGTTTGACATCAATATCTAAAATTCGTAAAATAATAATGAGAAAATCGTTGTGAGGGAACGTCAAACCGTCGGCATCTGACTCGTCGAGGATGATATTTTCTTCGAGTTCGTTATACCGCTCGTGGGTGATAGATCTTTTGATCTTGTGAGTGGAAGTGAACTTAACGCCGTTGATAGAGGCATTGTCGCTGCCGTTGATAATCATGTTGATCGTACGAGCCGGTGACGGCGGCTTCGGTGCGCCTTGGAGATAGTATCTAGACATGCATAAATGCGTACACAGAATAGAACAAAATTGGAGATAGTAGGAATCATTTGCAGTACACAGTCAAGTCACAATAACAACATTGTAAAGCCAAATGCAGAGACAGACGAATTGTACTCTCTCCAAAGAATTATTGAACAATGGCCTACCTATATATGGTGTTTAGAATTTGCTCTCCTTTTTCTCGTTTTATTCTCTAAGATGAAATTACAACAGTACTGTATACCCTACCAAGTAGGCCAGATGGCTGCTTTGGAATGCCTTAAGGCAGTCTTTTTAAATCCGATGATGATTTCATTAGGCATTGACTCTGTATAAATGTAAAGTCTCATAAAATTTAAAAAGGACGCTAAAGATAAAAAAGAAGAAGAATTAATCTAAATACTCGCAACCTAATCTTTTAAAGCAAAAATATTCTGCGGATATATAATATATGTATAACTCAAGTATAATATATGTATAACTAGATATAATCAATATATAATATATGTGTATCAGCTAGAAAAGTATACAGTAAAATTGACCGGTTATTTGTGTAACAATCTGTTAACTTCATTAGGAGTTGGTTATATTATCTTATGGATTAGGATAGATCAAAGCCTTTCCCTAAGTTTGGTCATAGAAAATTGGATTCATAATTTTCTATATCAATTAACAGTTTAAGTTTTGTACACTAATATATATATATATATATTTTTTTTTAAAATTACGTAACCAGGATATTGCAAAATCCTATTCCTTATATTGTTATTCATTTTGGAAAATAATATTGTTTGTTTTTCAATAAATCAGTTTGCACTTATGCAAAAATCTGCCTGTTCTAGTCTGCTCCAGTGTACTGGTACAAATATAATTACTGCTAGAGAGAAATTCATATTTTCTGACGTGGCATAAAATCTTCCACGTAGGATCCAAGCTGGAGTAGTCTGTTATGGGCAGCGGCGAAGACGGCGGAGAGGCAAGAGACTGGACCAGTTTCCACTTTGGTTTGGTGGGACCACTTAACCATTAAAAGTGGGACCCTTTCCTAGATATTAAGCCGTGGGTCACAACCAATCCAAACCCTATTGTGGGGCCCAGTACTTTTTTGTGGGGTCCGAACGTGGGGTCCATTGAAAGGTGCGTTGCCTTGTGCACTAGTGTCTATTTATAACTGTATAAAATAACCAAACCAACCCAAATTACACACACTTTCTCTCAACTCTTTGTTTTTTTGTGCACGAGAAGTGTATTTTTCAATCGAGGTAGTTAAAATGACTAAACAGAATGTGGTGGTTTCCGATCCTAATTCCGGTATCAACACCGCCACGTCCACGGCAGTGGTGAAGAAGCCGCCACCGGCGCCGGGAAGTTGCATCAACATTTCAAGAAAGACACTAGTAGAAATAAATAGTGGTCCAAGAATCAACAATAATTGGGTTGATTCAATGAGAGCTTCGTCTCCAACTCATCACAAGTGCACTTCTCTATCTGAAGACAATACTTCTTGGATGGTGAGTTCAATCTTAACAAACTTACTCTCACCAATAATAAGAGAAAATTAAAAAAGAAGATGAAAAAAATTCTTGTGTTGATTAAATGAAACAGGTGCACCATCCATCGGCACTGGACATGTTTGAGCAAATAATCAGTGCTTCTAAAGGAAAGAAAATGGTGATGTTTTTAGACTATGATGGCACCCTTTCCCCCATTGTTGATGACCCTGATCAAGCTTTCATGTCTGATGCTGTAAGTCTTTTCAACTAACTTCAAACTTCCTTCTTTTGAGTAATGGTAAAGTTATTTAGGTCACGAGTTCAAACCGTCGAAGCAGTCATTAATGCTTGCATTAGGATAAGTAGTCTACATCACATCCCTTGAATGCGGCCTCTCCCCGAGCCTTGCTGAACGCAAAATACTTTGTGTAACGAGCTGCTTTTTTTTATCTGTCAATTTTTTTAAATATAGTTATTTGTAATTACCTTTTACCTAATTTAACAGTGCAAATATTTTTTACACTATCAGTATAACTGCTTTTTTTTCAAAGTATTTTTACTATTTATTCCAACTTCCTCAACCCTTTCTTTCTATGTATCAGATGAGAGGAACAGTGAGAAAGCTTGCCAGATATTTCCCAACTGCTATAATTAGTGGGAGGTGCAAAGACAAGGTACATCTTTTCTTTTTTTTTTTTCTGTCTTCTTCTTCAGTCCTTTTAAGTTTAGTGCTTTTTCAAGATTTCTTCTTTTTCTGTTTTTTTTAGGTTTATAAACTGGTTTTTATTTATTTATTTTCTCTTTTTGGTTTGCATAATTATAGGTATATAGTTTTGTACAATTGGCAGAGTTGTACTATGCTGGAAGCCATGGCATGGATATAGAAGGTCCTTCAAAAGGTTCCAAATACAAGAAAGTAAGTGAACTTGTCTCTGCACGTACAATTGGGTCTCTGGTCGTGGTGGGATGGATATGATTCATCCACCCTTAACCAAATGTTTCGAATTCGAAATTTAAGTATGGAAAAAATCTTGCTAGAAAACGCTTCCCCTTAAATTGGTCTTACGCGGCGTGAATCCAAATATAATCGAGTTTCATTACTTAATGTCAGTACCGGACTCCGAGTATGTAAAGCCCAACCAAAAAATAAAACAATGTACAACTGCAGCATCTTCAGTTAGTTCATAGGACTGGAGTTTATATTCTTTTCCTTTTCTCTTTTTGTTAAATGATCTTACTTTATACAATAACTTTATTTCCATGCTTAAAATTCCAGGGAACTCAAGCTGTTCTTTTCCAACCAGCAAATGAATTTCTCCCAATGATTGATGAGGTAATTATCCATCATAAAGTATATACTTTATATATAAAGTAAATTATTGTTGATTACAATGTTTATTTGATATTTTACCTGATATGAAAATTACAGGTTTACAAAAAATTGTTGGATAAAACAAAGTCTATTGAAGGTGTTAGAGTGGAGAATAATAAGTTTTGTGTCTCTGTGCATTTCCGCTGTGTTGATGAAAAGGTACGAAAAAGTTATGTTACTCGGATCCTCTGAAAATATTGTTATATTTATATCGTATTTTTCAAAAATGAAACACATTATTTTGAAGGACCCGACACACAGGTCTTGTGATATCTTTGGAAGATGTGAGCAACGTAAGGAAAATGTTCCACATATTTTTTCCCCTTTCAATTATGACAAGATTGAATGTTACAACTCCTAACACATTATGACATACTTTTTCTTTTAGTTTGTTAAAAAAATTCAGAAATAATTTATTTAAACTTATTATTTTATCTTAGGAAAATGTCCAAAACTTTTCATAAACTATTGGATATAAAGCAATTATATCCTCCGTTTGATTTTGGCACCAAAAATATCCTTGCCGTTAACGGTAAGGATATTTTTGGTACCAAAATTAAACCAAGGACATAAGTGCTCTACATGCAATACTTTAGGGGTAGCTTTGACCCTTTTCCATTTTATCATAATTTATAATTATAAAAATATTTATATCATATTTTATATTATCCATACACATAACCCATTTGAAAGTAAAAACAAAAGAAGCATCTTTTTAGGTTATATAAATCATGTGTTAAAAGCATAAATAATTTAAAGGTATTTTATTAAATTTAAAAACGTTTAAGAAAATATCTGATTTTATATATGCAGAAATGGGGTGAACTAGCACAACATGTAAGGTCAGTGCTAAAAGAATATTCAAACCTTCGATTAAGCCAAGGGAGAAAAGTATTAGAGATTCGTCCAACTATTAAATGGGACAAAGGGAAAGCTCTTGAATTTTTGCTTCAATCCCTTGGTAAGTATCTAGTTTTCGAATAATAAATTTTTTTTTATTTTTTATTATCACATAAAATAAATCATCTATTTAATTCTAATTTTGAGAATAAAATCTTTTTTCAACAGGGTACGCTAATTGTACTGATGTCTTTCCTGTATATATTGGAGATGATCGAACCGATGAAGATGCTTTCAAGGTTTCCTATGTTCTTTTTTTTTAAAAAAATAAAAAATTACAGTGTATTTTAACTTATTTCAGATGGTTATCTACCTTATTTTCTAGGTTATGATACTACTTATTTTGAATTATTACTTGCAAATTGTCCTGTTTCACTTTTATGTGGTAAAGTTTGAATAAACACGAAATGTAAGAAAGAAAAAAACACAATTAAAATTTATGGTCTAAAACAAGTCATAGATATTTATGTGGCTATAATCATCTTCTTAAGGGTAAGATAAAAAATTTATAGGTTGAAAAATTTTCAAAATTAGAAAGTTATCACAGAAGGTGGAACAGTGACAGTATTTTATAATGTAAATATATAAAAGTTAAATATTGTCTTTATCACTAATATATCATTATCTATTTTGATAGGTATTAAGAGAAAGAGGGCAAGGTTTTGGCATTCTTGTCTCCAAAACTCCAAAAGACACATATGCATCGTATTCTTTACAAGAACCATCCGAGGTCAGCATCATATTATTTTTTCAATTATTTCCATTTGTTGAAGGGGACTTTGACGTAACTGGTAAAGTTGCTGTCACGTGATCAAAAGGTCACGAGTTCGAGTCGTGGAAACAATCTCTTGCAGAAATATAGGGTAAGGTTGCGTACGATAGACCCTTATGGTCCGGTACTTTCTCGGACTCCGCGCATAACGAAAGTTTAATGCACCGGGCTACCCTTTTTCTAATTTCCATTTGTTGTGCTTATATTGTAGAATTTTAGTGACATTTTTGCTAAAATTGTTTTGGCAGGTTATGATTTTTCTACGACGGTTAGTAGAGTGGAAAAGGTTGTCTTTAAGGAGACATTCTAAGATTCAAAAACAAATTGAAGAGATAAAAGCATCTCTAAAGAACTGATAATTGTCCAATTAGTAGTGCACATAATATGCCTTTTTTATTTATAATAAATAACTAAAAAGGTTAGAAGAAGAAAAATAGATGGGATAGAAAAGAGGTGTTGATTAGCTTTAAGGCCTTGTACATCTTTGTAAGTAGCTTTTGTATCTTGGCTAAATTCATATAATGGAATTCGCCATAATTTTTCTAAGTCATGGGCGGAACTTCAAATTCTTTTCAAGTGATCGATAGAAATTGACATTTCAACTTTGACTCGAGACTAAAACTCCTTACGACTCACACCAATAGTGGCCTCACTTGGAGATTTGGGATCTCATCGAGAGCGGATGTAATATATACTCAACGGATTCCATTGAACTCATAACTTTTGGTACGAAGTAAAAATTTATTTAAAAATTTATTAAATTGTAAAAATAGTAGATATGAACCTATAACTTTAAAAATATAATAGGTTCAATGCTAAAAATTTTAAAAGTAAATCCTATATCGGTCTCTAATCTCACCAAGAAATGTGAAGGTTGCTTATGGCCGGTCAATAAAAAAAAATCAACTAGTTTAGCTTTAATCTGAGTAAGTTTATAATAAGGAATACTCTAGCCCTCACCGGAACACGATAAATGCAAATATTAACTTTTATAGAGTGACAATATATAGCTAGAATATTTTATTATTCCAAATTTCCAATGAATTAAGCAGACGATTAGGCTAACCATTGGGTATCAAGATCAGAAGAATCTCCTTGTTTTAGCTCTTTTATACTTATAGTAAGTCCTCATATATAGCTGCATATATCATCTGTTGCATCTGCAGATCTACAAACATCCTTTTCTTCTAAGAGAAACAAAAGGTAGTTTCTAATGTAACTTTGGAAATCCTTTTTCTACTTGGTAAAAGCTAAAGCAAAGCAAAAGACTCATTCACACGACACTAGCTAGCATGCAAAAGATTTAAGTTGGCTATCAACCAACAACAGCAACTATAAATAGCAACGTAAAACTAGTCAGTTTATAATAAATCTTTATTAATTAATACAATACGAAATATGTTAAGGCATGCCCATTGAGGCACATGCTATAACGACACACAGAGGCGGACCCAGAATTTGAGCATGACGAGGACACCATTGTCATTAGAATGAATTATCCAAAACATTATTAGCCAATAAAAGAATGTATATAAACTCTATGATAGACCAGTAAATAAGCAGCACAATCCACTATATAATATAAAATTGCTAAGCAAAAAACTAAAATAAAGTAAGAAGAGCTTACGCTTTGATTTTGTTAGACTCCCCATTTGACCCGTGAACACAAACTTCGATATCATCAGACTCCCCAATTGACCTACGAACACAAATTTTAAAATAAGCATTCCAAGAAAATAAACGTCCTGCACATCCTTGTGCACACATGGACTAAACTCGAATAAACTTTAAAATATAAAACAAGCTTAGTTGTCCTTAATAGTAATTCCTGACATACTAATGGTAATATCTACTGTTGTCCAAAAAAAAGAACTAAAGAGGGACAATTTACCTCAAAATACAAACTTCAATGTTATAGAATATTTTTAATTGATACTAATATAACAAAGTACATCATCTATTTATACTTGAACTCAACGCATTTTCATACTCTAAAAACGATCAATAATAGCATCATTGCTTATATTTGCAAATACTTCTTTTTAAAAGTAACAAACTAAACAACTATTTAAAGATGCATCACCAATACTACTATGCAATTCATCTTTGATGTACTTTATGGATGAGAATGCTCTTTCTACCGTTGCAGTCGCGATAGATAAAATTAGAGTCAACTTCAAAAGTAAATTTTTCAGACCTAGATCGCCTAAAAAATTTTCGGACCTAGATCGCAGGAGCGATGGTTTTTCCGCACCTGCTATCACTACAAAAAAAAAATAGTGTTTAGCTACGGCCGCATTCCGTCGCTAAATCAATATTTTCCGTCTCTACAGTTGTTTAGCGGCGAATTAGCGACAGATTCAAGTTGGTCCCTAAAATGCTCGGAGCTAGGCTTATATTGACGAAAAATACCAAACTGTCGCAGAATTAGCGACGGATTAGCGACAACATATATCTGTAGCAAAGTTTAGCGAGGGAAATAATCGTTGCTATATTGCTTGTTTCTGTCGCTATTTTGACGCCTTTCGTCGCTGCAATACATAATAAAATTCGTTGTTTGTTCTTATAGCGACGAAATCGTCCGTCGCTAGTCGTGTTATAGCTAATTCTCCCTGCTTTTTGCAACAAAAATCTTTTATCGCCAATTCGTCGCAAGATTTAATTTTACGCAATAATTTTAGCTACGGAAAGTATCCGTCGCTAATTTATTTTTAATGTTTTGTTGATTTTTTAAATTCTTTTTATTTATTATTTTAAATGTACTCTGTTCAAATATATTACATAGAAGCTATTGAATACACTTAATAAAAAGTCACTGATATTAATATAAATTAACAATATATTCAACAAGGTCCAAAATATATAGCATAATACATATAATAGTATCATTAATTAAGTACAAAAAACCCACAAGGACCAACAACAAAGTCCAAACAAAGCAGGCTAACTATGTGAGGCTGGGGAGTTACGGTCATCATCAACCCAATGCATGAACCTCATCAATGTTAGCAGCACTAGAAGATGTTGGAATTGTAGGTGTCACATCTAATGGGTGGTTGGTAAGATCAGTATTTGGTTGATGCGACGGTAAGGAAGCTAATTCGCGTACCCGCTCAACGATTACATGAACTATATGATCTGTCAGTGCAAGAATCAATCGCATCACTAACTCATCCAAATTCCCTGTCGGTGTTGATTGAGCATTTGGAGGTGTTGTTGATGATGTAGAATCAGATCCAAAAAAGCCATGAAGATTTGGCCCGTAGTACCATTTTCTTGAGATCCAAGACCATATACTTTTCTTTTCTTTTTTTCTCCAGCGGCTTGATAATACGCTTTACACTGATCAATATCAGATTGAGTTTGTGTTTGTTGTTGTAATATCTCCTGATATTTTTCCTGTAGAAGAGTTAATAAGAACATTCAATTTACAAAATTAAAAAAAAGTTATGAAAGTAAAGTCAATAAAATTATTAAAAAGTTATCTTACATGTACGATTCGGGATTTCTCAGCAACAAAAGATTTTCCATCATTACCATGTGTATGGATGTGCAAATGCAACTCACTTGATGTTGGATCTCGATCCTTTTTAACAGCCTATACAAAAGTTATTCAATTAAGAAGATCAGTACAATTGTCTGCAAATGTACATCAAGAATCTGCAAGCTGCCCACTGGCTGAAAACAAAATTCCAAGCATGATGTAGATTTCTGTTGATCAATATTCTGTAGGAATTCTAAGCTGTAATCACTATAAAATTCATAATTCTGATATGCATGAGTTTGTTCAGCCCTCTGGATACTCATTTTTCCCAAATGACTAGTCAAGAAATTACAATTTCAAGCAAAAGTATACACCTAAGACAGACGAATTCTGTTTTAATGTTTCAAGAAACAAACTGCATTTGAATCGAAATTTCTTGTATCGATCGCATGAATGTCTTGAAACAATTAGTCAAGAAACTAATTAAGGATGAAGATTCAAATATAAATGAAGACGCAGTACTATTTAATTCATGCAGGGCTGCTCCAAGCTAATTTCTTTTTTATATGCTGAATGACACCATACACATGACTTTAGAGTTCATGTTCCTATTTAATATTAAAATAAACAAAACCTTAGAGTTCTTTATTTAATAAGACATCAGAATACTTTCTAAAATGAATAACAAGTTGACATTAAAATAAGCTGACATCAATTTTTTGTGTCCACTATAACCGGCCAGATCAATTAGTAATCTAAAATCTTTCCTCTAATTGTAAGACATCTTTAAGGAAGACATAGAACTGCTGAAAGATCTTTCATAGAATCTTCTTAGTCACTGAAAATTAGAAAAAAATATTTCATGTCTTCTACGTGCCACTTTATCTCTTTACTTACAATCTCTGTTTCAGAAACAAACTATTTATAAAGAATTTTAGTATTTTCTCTTTTCATTTAACATGTGACCAAATGTAGCCACTTGCCTTACCTTTCCCTTTTTTTCTCTTTTCATTTAACCTGAAACCAAATGTATTCACTTGCCTTACCTTTTCCCTCTTTTAATATTGAATTTGAAGAGCCAGAGTCAAAGCAGAAAGAAGGAATTTTTTTTTTAGGAACAAAATGTATTAAATCTCTATTTTTCTCTTCTTAGTAAATCAAATATCTTACTGCTATTTGAATTTAGGAAACATTATAAGGACATGTGAAATAGTAAAATAAAAATAAAGAGTGGGACAATATATCGGCAGTCCATATAAGCATCACAACTCATGCATCAAGAATGATGGTGTTGCATCAATTGGCAACAAGGACAACAACTTACTCAATTCTTGCTAGATATGTTTGACTTGTTTCACATTTGTTCTTTATCTAGACATGAACATGACACCATTGTAGGAGTCAATCTTCACTGATTCTAAATTTCTAAAAGATACTATTACTTTTGATGCATTTCATCGTAACATAGATTATATATGTAAAGGCAGTTAATATGTAAAATATTAGAAGAAAAGAGTTGCGTCGCAATAACATCAAAAGGAATTCACTCTTTAGCCACTGTATCACACTTCCAAATAAACAAACCCCAGAAAATATTAAACCAAAATCACTCAAACTAAAGCAGCATTGACAGTTTCAACACAAAATCCACAAAAATTACATCAAGAAAACATCAAAATTTTGCCATAAGGAGTAAACCCATTTTTTAAAGCAAAAAACAAACAAACCCCAGAAGATATTAAACCAGAATCACTTAAACAAAAGCAACATTGACAGATTCAACAACAGAAAAACACAAAATCTACAAAAAATACATCAAGAAAACATCAAAATTTTGCCATAAGGAGTATACCTTAGGCACTGACAATGGAGGAACCAAGGGGGAAAGCTACAGAATAATAGAGAGAGGAAGCAACAGAAAAGCTACAAAAAAAAAAGAAGAGGGAAAGACCCTTCCACCTGAGAATCTTGCGGAGCAGCAACACAGGACTTCGAATTTCAGAGTTCTGCAGCGAAAATCTTGCAATTTCGAAAGTTTTCTTCTATTTTCAGACATTAACCCTAGATTCACGCCCAATTTTTTGTATTTGAATTAGAAAACTCACATTGTTGAAAAGTATTGAGAGTGGGAGTTTATATGATGAGGAGAGAAATAGACGTGTTGACCTAATTGTATGAGAGTGGGAGTTTGGAGAGAGTAGTGGGCGTGTTGTCCTAAGTTTATTTTTGGGACAAAATTTTAGCGACATAATCGGCGACAGATCGAATTTCTGTCGCTAATAATAACTAATAGAATTTTATTCTAATGGAACTAGATTTTTAGCAACGGAAATAGCGACAGACCTAATTTCTGTCGCTAATAATATCTAATGAAATTTTATTTTAAGGAAACTAGCGACGGAAAATTTTGTCGCAATAAACTTTGGAATGTCTTGATAAGTAAAATGACTGCAGCGATGGATTTTTTCACGTTAAATCCGTCGCTAGGTTTTAATAATTTTTTTCGCCTCACTTTCATCGCTAATTTTGTAGGTAAAATAAAGGCGCTAACATTTAGCGCCAATTTTAATGACGAAACTATTCCATCGCTATATTTTATACGAATTCTTTTTGTAGCTCATTTGGCGACAAACTACAAAATGCGTTGCTAATCCGTCGTTATGTAGCTACGGAGTGTCTCTTGTCGCTAAATTCCGTCGCTAAACGCTATTTTTTTTTGTACTGGATATCGTAGATGCGTACTATAGGTCGCAGGAGTGGAGGCAGCCGGAATCAAGTTGGTTTTCGAAGAAGCTCCATTTTTTCACAAAAGCGGATGCACAAGTGCGAGCCCAGGCTCCGCATGTGCGGAAATGCCTGGGCAGAACCTACTTAAGCGAGGTTCCGAGATTTTTCACCATTTCTAACATTTTGAGCTCGGACTTTGGAGGTTTTCGAGAGGGTTTTTGAAGAAATTATTGAGGTAAGCTCCTTGTGTTCATTTTTCTTCAATAATTATGTTTCCCCACTGATTTTTCCACCTAGTTGGTGTGTTTTTTAGGTGTAATTTGGGTTGGAGGCTAGGGATTTTGAGAGTTGATTTTGGAGCTTTGAGTGGCGATTTGATGTCAGATTTTGATAAATTTTATATGGTTACACTCGTGGTGGAATGAGCTTTCGGGTTTTGTGACTTTTGTCGGATTTCAAGACGTGGGCCCGGCGGCCGACTTTTGGCTAATTTCAGCTTTTGGCTTGTAATTTCGTAATTTCTTGTAGAGTTGATTCCTTTAGACCCTATTGATTGAATTGTACTACTTGTGGCTAGATTGGGAACATTTGGAGGCCGATTCGCGATGCAAAATCATATTGGAGTCGAGTTTTGCTCGGATTGAGGTAAGTAACAGTTCTAAATCTAGTTCTGAGAGTATGAAACCCAAGATTATGTGTTATATGATTGGTTTGGAGGTGACGCACATACTAGGTGATGGGTGTGTGGGCGTGCACTGTAGGAAATGTGACTTGGTCCATTCTGTGGAACTATAAAGTTGAATAACTTATTGTTAGCCATATGCCCTCCCTGTGTTATAGAAATTTGACTGCAAATCATGTTAGAAATCATGTTTAGGTTATGTGTTGATATTGTTGGGACTCGTAGAGGTTGTGTACTTGTTGAATTACTTGCTAATTACTGCTTATACTCAGTCCCGGTTTACTTGCGTATCATATCTCAGTCTCTTCTTGTTTCTTGTTGATACATTATATTATCTCTGTTTGGGCTGATTTTTATGATTTCTGAGAGCCCGATAGACTGGAAAGGTTGGTGACTGAGTGCCGAGCTGTGAGCTATTTATATATATATATATATATATATATATATATATGGATCGGGTTGCACGCCGCAACGAGCCTGAGGACTGTATGTATATGGATCGGGTTGCACGCCGCAACGAGCCTTATGGATGTGTTTATATATATATATATATATATGGATGTATGAATCGGGTTGCACACCGCAATGAGCCTTATGGCTATTTATATATTATGGGATCAGGCTGCACGTAGCAGAGATATAGCGTTTGGGCTTAAGAAGCCCCTGTGGAGTTTGTACACCCCTAGTGAGCGCATGTACTTATTGAGTGTGAGCGTTGAGGGCTGAGAGTCAAGTGATGACCTATTGAGAAAGACTGAGTGACTGTTGCCTAAGAGGCTATATTTGCTTTCATTGTTGTTGCACATAGCTGCTACATGTCACTGCTTGAAATTTCTAGGAGATATTATTCCGGTTTTTACTTGAACGTGACATGAATAAAATGATTTGACTTAAATTGTCGGATTTGAAAGCATGCCTATATTTCCTTGTTGAGGCTACTGAAAATGAATTATAACTATGTAGCTCATCACTATCTTTCAGTTCCTTATTGATTATTGTTACATACTGAGTTGGTTGTACTCACAGTTCACCCTGTACTTCGTTTGCAGATCCAGGTGTTTCTGGTCACGAAGGGTATTGATATTTTGCACAGCTGATCGTCGGAGATTTCAAGGTAGCTGGTCGGTGTTCGCATCCCTTATTTCTCCCTACTTATTTTTTCTTTATTTGTATCTTGATCCAGACTTTTATAAACATTTCTTTCTAGACTGGTGTTGTATTGCTGCTCATGAGTTCAGTGACACCCCGATCTGGGAGTTGTTTTTCCGCATTTGTGTTTTCGGTCCTTACCCCATTTTATGAAAACTTTGGTTATTAAGAATCCTTTGATTCATTTTCTGTTAAATGTTGGGAGTATTTTGTAAATATCGGCTTTCCTAGTACCACAATAGGCGCCATCACGAAAGGTTAGGATTTGGGTCATGGCAAGTTGGTATCAGAGCCTAGGTTACATAGTTCTCATGAGTCATAAGCAGGTTTAATAGAGTCTTACAGATCTGTATGGAGACGTCTGTACTTATCTTCGAGTGGCTGTCGATCCCTTAAGAAACTTTATATTCTTGAATCCTTGTCGTGCGAATCTGTTAATTCTGGTAACTAAACTTCTTTTATTCTATTCTCTCAGATGGTGAGGACATGTACTACTGAACAGGATAAACAGCCACCAGTAGCACCAGTCATGGCCGCGAGAGGCCGAGGTCGCGGTAGAGGCCATGGTAAGGGTAGAGGTACGGCTCGTACATCAGCTAGGGAAGCACCTGCAATTCCACCAGTTGCCCCATTCCCAGAGCAGGTTCTAGTTGTGGATAAGCCAGTGGGGCTAACACAGGCACCACCCGTGCCCATTTTGATTCCAGGCCTTCAGGAGGCCTTAGCTCAGATTCTGACCGTATGCACTAGTCTTGCTCAGGCGGTCTCTGTTCCGGTCGCAGCATCTACTTCTCAGACCGGGGGAGGTACTCCCGCCGCCCACATAGCAGAGCAGGTGATGCAGGGATTCCAGACACTAGGGGCACTACCAGCCCAACCAGTTGCAACTGCTTAGGCTCATGTGGTTCATGTTATGACTGATGATGAGCAGTGGAGATTGGAGAGGTTCAAGAGGCTTTAGCGGGGCAGAGTCGGAGGATGCCCAGGGTTTCTTGGAAAAGTGTCAGAGGATTCTTTGAACAACAGGTATTTTGGAGACCAGTGGGGTCTCATTTACTACTTTTCAGTTTTCTAGGGCTGCCTTCAGATGGTGGGAGGCTTATGAGAGGCGTAGGCCGGTCAGTGCAACACTACTTACGTGGAAGGAGTTCTCCATTCTCTTTTTGGAGAAGTTCGTGCCTCAGCCCCGTAGAGAGGAGCTGCGCAGACAGTTTGAGCCACTTCGTCAGGATGGTATGTTTGAAACGCAATACGAGATGAGGTTTTCTGAGTTGGCCCGTCATGCAGTTTGGTTGGTTCCCACTGATAGGAAGAGGATCAGGAGGTTCATTGGTGGCCTCACATTTCAGCTGCGATTTCTTATGACTAGGGAGAGGTTGTCTGATACTACTACTTTGAAGAGGTTGTCGATATTACTCGGCAGTTAGAGATGGTCCACAGCCAGGAGCGGGCTGAGAGGGAGGCCAAGAGGCCTCGTGGATCAGGTGGCTTTAGTGGTGTTCCCTCTGGAGGTCATTTCTACCACGGTAAGGGTCTTCCCTATAGGCATGCCCAGACGGCTTGTCCAGTTTACCGTGGTGCATCATCTGGCCATGGTTCACACAGTTCTCATCAGGGCCAGTCATCTCTCAATTCCCTACCAGCTCAGAGTTCGTCCGGTGCTCTATCGGTTCAGAGCTCATCTATGCCAGGCCCTTCTACCAATTATCCCGGTGCCCGGGGCTCCCCTTTGTCCCCACCACCAGCAACGGGGAGTTGCTATGGGTGTGGAGAGTTTGGTAATATCAGGAGGCCGCGTCCCTGCCTATTGGGAGGTCCATCTCAGCAGAGGAGCCATCCTACGACTTCAGCACCAGTTACTTCACCACCCGCCTAACCAGCTCGGAGTAGGGCTCAGTCAGCTAGGGGTTGCCCTATAGAGGGAGGCCAATCAGGTGGCGGCCAGGCTCGTTTCTGCGCACTCCCTTCTAGACCAGATGCTATTGCTTCAGACACAATGATCACAGGTATTGTCTCAATATGTCTCCAAGATGCTTTTGTATTATTTGACCCTGGTTACACATATTCATATGTATCATCGTATTTTTCTCATTATCTGGATATGCCCCGTGAGTCTTTAGCTTCATCTATTCATATATCTACGCTGTAGGCGATACTATTATTGTGGATCGTGTATATCGATCGTGTGTAGTGACTATTAGGGGATTGGAGACTAGAGTTGATCTCTTGTTGCTTAGTATGGTTGATTTTGATGTGATCTTGGCTATGGAATGGTTGTCTCCATGTCATGTTGTTCTGGATTATTACGCTAAGACCGTGATGTTGGTGATGTCGGGTTTGCCACGATTGAGTGGCGAGGTTCTCTAGACTATGTTCCCAGTAGAGTGATTTCATACTTGAAGGCCTAGAGGATGGTTGGGAAAGGTTGCTTATCTTATTTGACCTTTGTGAGGGATGTTGGTGCTGAGACCCCTACTATTGATTCGGTTCCGGTGGTGCATGATTTTCTGGATGTGTTTCCTACAGACCTGTCGGGCATGCCGCCCGACAGGGATATTGACTTTGGTATTGACTTGGTGCGGGGCGCTCAGCCTATTTCTGTTCCTCCGTATCGTATGGCACCAACTGAGTTGAAAGAGTTTAAGGAGCAGCTTCAGGAACTTCTTGATAAGGGGTTTATTAGGCTTAGTGTATCACCTTGGGTGCATCTGTTCTGTTTGTGAAGAAGAAGGATGGTACCATGAGAATGTTCATTGATTATAGGCAGTTGAACAAAGTCATAATCAAGAATAAGTATCCTTTGCCACGTATTGATGATCTATTTGACCAGCTTTAGGGAGCGAGGGTGTTCTCCAAGATTGATTTGAGGTCTGGATTTCACTAGTTGAAGATTCGGGACTCAGATATTCTTAAGACAGCCTTCAGGGCCCGTTATGGTCATTATGAGTTCCTTGTGATGTATTTTGGACTGACCCAGAGCGTTCTCAACTATGAAGATTCGGAGCTTTCTAGGGTTGGCTGGTTATTATCGTTGTTTTGTGTAGGATTTCTCATTGTGCAGGATTTCTCGTCTATTGCATCGCCCTTGAGCAAATTGACCCAAAAGGGTGTTCCTTTCAGGTGGTCAATGAGTGTGTGGAGAGATTTCAGAAGCTCAAGACTGTCTTGACCACAACTCCAGTTCTAGTTCTACTATTAGCTTCTGGTTCTTATACAATGTATTGTGATGCTTCTCGAATCGATATTGGGTGTGTTTTGATGCAGGAGGGTCGAGTGATATTTATGCTTCGTTCCAGTTGAAGCCTTATGAGAAGAACTACCCTATTCATGATTTGGAGTTGGCGCCCATTGTTCATGCATTGAAGTTATGGAGGCACTATCTCTATGGTGTGTCTTGTGAGGTATTTACAGATCATCGGAGCCTCCAACACTTGTTCAAACAGAAGGATCTGGATTTGAGGCAGCGGAGATGGTTGAAGCTGTCAAACGACTATGATAATACTATTTTGTATCATCTGGGGAAGGCCAATATGGTGGCCGATGCTTGAGTAGGAAGGGGGTGAGTATGGGTAGCCTTGCATTCATTCCGGTTGGTGAGAGACCTCTTGCAGTTGATGTTCAGGCCTTGGCCAAGCAGTTCATGAGATTAGATGTATCGGATCCCAGTCGGGTTCTAGCTTGTGTGATTTCTCGGTCTTCCTTATTGGATCGCATCAGATCATCTGCTTGTCCTCAAGGACAAGGTTCAGCACGGTGATGCCAGAGATGCGACTATTGGATATGATGGGGTGTTGAGGATGCAGGGTCGGGTATGTGTGCCCATTGTAGACGGGTTACGTTCGTTGATTCTTGAGGAGGCCCATAACTCGCGGTATTCCATCAACCCGGGTGCCGCAAATATGTACCAGGAATTGAGATAACACTATTTGTGGAGGAGAATGAAGAAGAATTGTAGACATGTCATTTTTGACCCTCCCCGAGATTTTACACACTTTAACGTTTAAATATTTTTACTTTATTTTAGCACAAAAATTGAAAATTAAAAAAATAGTTCCATATTTCTCTATTTAATTCACGTATTAGGTATTTTTAGAATTATAAATTACTTTGAACCTATTTTGTTTTAACATAATCTTTGAAAATACAAAAAAATAGTTTCAACTTTAATTTTTAGTTTCATTTTAAATATAATAATTTATTAAAATTAATTAAGAGTTATTTTATATTTTCTTACGAGTACTTTGGAAGTAAATTAAATTTTCAGCTTTTAATTAGCCTAATTTTGTAGAATTTCTTAGCTCAAATTGGACTCTTGCAAGAGGCCCAAAGTGAATGGCCCATTCCCTAAGCCCATAACACCCTAACACTAATACACCCTAAGACCCACTTCTTCTTCTTAAACCTAAGAACACACAATAACCCTAGAAGACCCCTCAACTTCCTAACCTAAGCTACCGCCGCTGCCAGCGACCCCCACCCTTTCAACATCCAACGATCACCCTTCTTCATCCCTTCGCCATACCAGCAGCCCCCTCACGTCACAACCACCCACACCCCTGAAAATTAGCCGCCCACCACACCCTCAGATCCCCACCCCATCTTCCTAATCCTAGAGCCGCCAGCCACAAAAATACCACAGCAGCCCCTTCTCTTCCGCCGGCTACCGCCTCAAATCCGTCGAAAATCTGCCAGAACACGCACACACAGAGTCACGAACAGAATACCATGAAGCACAACCACAAATGGTTGTAGTTCGTTTCTTAGCTTTCCGATGGCTCCGTTGTTCGAAATTTCATCTTGGGTTTGGTTCGTCATCTTCCATTCGAGTTCGCTCATGAAGGAATTCAAAGAAAAATGTTATGCTTCTTCTGCTTGAATATCGGATTTCCTTTTCAAATTATAGAGTTGGTTTGGGGGCTGTGTTTGGTTTCAAGTTTCCGGCGAGCTAGAGCTCCATTGAGTTCCGGCGAGGTTGTTCATCCGAGGTTTCCAGGCAGATTCGCATTTTAGTCGAGTTGCGTTGTCCATATTCTCCGTTGTTAAGCATTTTCAGAACCAAAATTACTATGTTTTGAGTCCTTGTTCGAGTTTCCGGTGTCGTGAATTTTTTCGGTCTAAGGCTCTTGTCGGTGTCTATTTATGTTGGTCCAAGTCAAGGTCACTGATTGAGCATCACTGTTTCTGCCTTCAATTTAATCAAAACAGAAGTGAAATCTTAGTTTTACTTTAAGGTTCACTCTTTCCTTTGCTCTTCACTTAATCCAGATTTACTTTATTTGAATTCTCTGTTTTTCTTGCAATTCTTACTTTAAAATTGTTTTCCTAGTAATTAGTTTGTATATATGGTTCAAAATTGGTTTGAAGAATAAGTTTTGATACTGTTTGTTCGTTTGTATGCCGGTTCAAAATTAGCTTTGATATAGTTTGCCTGGTCATGGATATTGTTTGTTCGTTCCTTGTTATACTGTCGAAATCAGTTCATTGCAATTGTGATATGCAAGATTTTGACAAGGAAATAGTTTGGTCTTTCTTTTACAAAAGTCAGAATGTGACTTTAGAAAAGGAATGAAATAGAAAGATGAATAGCAACTGAAAGTTTGAAAGTATTGATTTATTAATCTTTAGCATGGAAAATGACCAAATCACAAACAAGACCTTGCCTTAGGCGCAGTGTAATAATAGATTATCGTGATTATGGGTACGGTTCCCGTGGCATAGTCATGATATGTAACTCCAAAATTCGAGTGCATGCTGGCGTGGCTCGACCATCAAACATAAATAATAAATTACCTTGACTGTGGGTACGACTCCCGTGGCGTAGTCATGGACACAATATTCCAAAATTTGAGTGCACGCTGGCGTGACTCGACCCCTAACTTCAAAAATTAAAATAAACACGTTGTGGATGGTGGGTACGATTCTCGTGACACAATTCGCAATGTGTAACCAAATAATTAGTTGTGTAACAATTATATTATTAAAAGGGTTTTAAAAGGAATAAATGCATGTATGTTTCAACAATGTATTAATCAGATAATTAGGCCAATTATTAATAGTTGAACGACCGTGCTATAACCACGGACCTCGGGAGTGCCTAACACCTTCTCTCGGGTTAACAAAATTCCTTACCCGGTCTTCTGGTTCGCAGACTTTTAACGGATTCATTCAATTTTTCCTCGATTCGGGATTTAAACCGGTGACTTGGGACACCATAAACTATCCCAAGTGTTGACTATGAATTTTAAATAAGATAATCCCGTTTCGATTGTCACTTAAATTGGAAAAACTCCCTTATACCCTTTCCGGGGTAGTAAAAAGGAGGTGTGACAACTCTGGAGACTCTGCTGGGGATAAGAACCCAGAAACTCTGGTTCAGGATTCAAGAATTCGAGCTTAGAACAACTGTTATGATTGTCTTTCATGATTGTCTGATTTTTTACGTGTTTGAGCCTAATGTGCTAAATGCCGCTTTTTACAGCTTTGATATTGTTTGGACTGTATATAAAATTGTGGCGAAACCCTTTTCTCTCTGAGTCTTCTAAATCTTCTGGGAAGTGCAAGACGGCGTGACTTCTTTTCTGTTAGTGTCATATCCCAATTTAGAACGAGGTTCAGACAAGTTGCAAAGCCGGATGATCTTTTGGTTACCGGTACGCTGCCCCCCCTCTGGTTCGAGTTGCCCGCTCGGGTAAGCCAGGTCTAGAACAATACACCCAGGTTTTAAACTTAGAATAACATAGCCTCATGTCGGATCCTTAGTAGGAACGCTTGTTTGCATCATGTGCGTTTGACTTTTGTGAACAATTAATTTTTGACCACACTCAAATGTTATATTATTTTAGTGTAAATATTCCTTTTAGGCCTAATATTGATGTTTTAAGCTTTTATCTTACACTTAGTAGATTTTATTTAATTAAAATAAATAAATAAATAAATAATAATACTCACATTCTTAAAGTGTGAATATATATATATATATATTATATATATATATATATATATATGGAGCACCTTTTAAATAGAATTTTAATAAGTAAACTATTATATATTTTTTTGTATAATTTAAACTATAGTGTAAATATTGAGTTTTATTATTTTTATAGTTTCCTTTAAGTCTAAAAGTAAAGTTGGTATATATATATATACCATCTTTTATCTAAGAATTAAAAAAAAGATTTTAAAAACATAAAAGAAAAAAAAAGAAACAAAACTAACGAAATGAATCAAAAACAAATTTTGAAGCTAACAAACTTGATCTAAAAATAAAAAAATCTGATTTTTTTTATTAGCTAACTAATCTTATAACAATCCTAATTATTCCATCCACTTTGTTTATCTTCATTTTTAAAATTCAAATAATTCTTAAGTAACTCCCAAAATCCCTTTTTCTTAGCCTCAAGTCTCTCAACCCCATTCTCCCACTCCCACTCCAACTCTAGCTCCTCCATTCATCACACATACTCTATATATATATATATATTGAAGGGGGGGGGGGAGAAGTCAGAAAAGAAAAAGCAAAAGAACGAAGAAAGAAAAGAAAGAAAGAAAAAAACAAAGAGGAACGGAAGAAAAGAAAAGAACGAGGAAAGAAAAAAAAAGAGA